>JARLTB010000610.1:2037500-2157768 GCA_030141615.1 Unio pictorum
CTAGTGACGCCACTGTTCAATTTTTTTTCGTCATCATCTTCATTAAAAAAGAAACATAAATTCGGGATGTTGTCAAATTAATTGTCTATAAATATAAGCTAAACATGGCTTAACGTAATGACCTTCTGTCCATCCTAAATCCTTATCGTCATCTAATCCTCACCAAATGGCTAAGGTCATCTGACAATCCGGAAGAAAAAAGCAGTATTTGGTAATTGATCGGACAAAGATCCATTTTAAAACAATGATATGAAATTCAGTTGATTCTATCAACGCTAGACAGGGTTGAATCCAACATTATCTAGAACATATGTGTACAGAGATTGCTTAGTTTGCACCCATGTAAGTTGGTGTCTTATACAATGGTATTAAAATCTTTCCAGCTCCTTAATATTGGTGTCGGAAACATGCTTGATATGTCTTAAAATTTGATTTGACAATGGAAATAAATTCTAATTAATCATTTGTACAATATTTTCTTCGACTTGTTTTCTCCTTGAAGGACACGTGTGTTCATTCACCTGAAGCCTGATATTCGATAAATGACCAGGATTTCACGTGATTTCTATTAGACCAAGAGCAAGGGTGTCTAACTCTCAGATAGATTTGGAAAAATAGATTATCATTTTTCATATTTCAAAAGTAAACAACAATGGGAGTTTGGAAATAATTTAAAATGCTAGAACAATGAGATATAAAACCTGATTTATTTGAGATTTCCCATATTTTAAACGTAAACATTATTGGGAGGTTAAAAGAAACGTCATGGGCTAAATTAAAAAGAAACAAAACACTGAATTCACGTTTAGATTTAAAAATTACTTTCTCTTTCCAGTTCCGGTGTCCAACATAAATTTGATTTTACTAGCTTGTACAACTGTCATCATGAAAGACAAAGATGCCAATATCTGGTATTCGGGAAATTAATGTCTTCGTAATTAGTCTTGATATGTGCCAACTATTTTGGATGATTCATGTGTGAAAGACTTCTGCACTGTGTTGAGCACATTGAGTTGCCAGTTAATGGTCTTCTTACAGGAATGTTTCGACTTTTCTTTAAACTTAAGTAGTCTATCCAGGAACTATTTGCTTGTCATACTTTAAAGTTCGTCTGCATGCAGCCCATCAAATATTTCAAGTAGTAAGTCATTGCAGCAAACGTGCAATAATTTCTTCTTATATCTTATCATCTCCTCAAACATTTACTTAAGAAAGCAAGGTTCAGGCTAATATACATTTATTTGAACGATCGTGGATTTTGTTCTACTCTCTCTTTCTCTCTCTCTCTCTCTCTCTCTCTCTCTCTCTCTCTCTCTCTCTCTCTCTCTCTCTCTCATCGCCTAGACAGTAATCAGACCGTGACAGTATTTATTAATTGGGGAGTCACGGTACTAATTCAACTCCCATAGTAAATATATGAAAACACCATCATATTCAAAATTCAATAACTTAAAATGTCTGGGTGCTAATGACCTATCGTTCTCCATGCACAAGTATCCTTGGTGCAAGCTTCTGTGTGGAGAACACCATGAGAAACGGTATTGTTTTAGTTATTTACATGCGCATGAAACACATGGTATTGATTCTGCACCAAATCAGTCAAGTGATACTTTCATTTTTGAGTACTCCTAAGTCAAGCCTGTAAAAATATTAAAATTGCATCAATATAATATTGTCTATATTTAAAAAAAAAAAGATAGAATAAGCTCTCAAAGATATTTTTACTAAAATTTTACTTTTCATTATTAATCAATTATGGACCACCAAACCCTTATATACTGTATTATTTCTTGACCCATTTCTAGACTGGTTCACAGTACTTCGATATAATTAGTACCGCGTGTCCTTGAAATCGAATATGTCCCAGCAGACGAATAACAAGGCCAGTATTGACATAAACTAAACACAAGAGATCCAAGTAAGACTCGCAGCTAACATAGTGATCGATCGATACAAATAATTGTATTCCTCTTCAATTCAGTTTATTGTCATTCTCAAAAGAAAATGTATGGGTGTTTTGCAATGACATTGTGTAGCTGCAAAACACATATCCGTATAATAATAATTAAAGTGACTCCATTATTGGGAGCTGTTTTCAAAACGTTTTCTCTAATGATGTAAGAAAAAAAGCCTGGGAGAAAATGTGTTTCTTACATGTATAGGAAAACAAGAATTGAGTGTTAGCTGCCAATACATATCAGTGAACTCTCCATTCTATCGAAAGAAATGACAACCCAATTGCAGTACACGCTCTTCAACAACTTGTTACTATCGTACAGAAAATTTTAATACAGTTTGAATTCTTTGTCATGTTTGAATCTGGTCCGAATATATAATATTGCTTTTGGTTCTGCCGATTGATTCCCAAAATCTTCGCCGTTGTCCACGTCATCTGACCAGTGTCGAGTTACGATTGTTAGTTAGTTATTTCGTGTATTCAAATGTGTACTGTTTTGTTAAAGATGTAACATAGGCTACATTTAATACGAAGCATTTCTCTTGCATCCCACATAGGAATTTTATTTATTTTTGTAATATGAGTATATAAACATTCACACGTGTATTACAACACTTTAACATCGTTCTGTTGGTTTGTGTTTGGTTACCTATCCATTACTTTTGGTACTAATTATTTTTAAAGAATAATTCATGCACGCAGCAATCAGCGTTTCGTCTCTTTTTCATATCGATATATGTTTCATGGACAGTGTTTTCTGTAACTTCGATGGTACTTTTTTCACAAGTTCTTATGACGCATGTAGTGATGTATCGCAAATAAACCCATTGTTGTTTCAGTGTAACAATGTCAAAGAAAACATGTCTCAGTATATGTTCCTCGTCTCTGAAAGCTTTGGTTACTTCACATGTTTGTTTTGGAGAAACGCTGGGAGTACCATCTTCAAATATTACACTGAACATAATTCATTGATTTGAGGACAATGATCTTCATGTCATACATGACCATTATCATGTCATACATATTCATCTTCATGTCATACATATTCATCTTCATGTCATACATGACCATTGTCATGTCGTATATGTTCATCGGTATAGCCTGTATGATTGTTATAATAATTATCCTATCTATTCATTATCATGTCATACATATTCATTATCATTTACTGTATAAGTGTATATGTGTAAATACAATCTTTAGCTTTAACAATTTTTCAGTCATATCGCTACTTTCATTTACTATGTGTTCATCAGTATAGCCTGTATAAATTTTATAATCATGTCCTATATATTTATCTTCATGTCATGCATGTTCATTGTCATGTCATATATGTTCATCAGTATAGCCTAACCGCTCCGCTGGCCTAATGGTTAGAGCGTCTGCCGCGGAAGCGGAAGGTCGTGGGTTCGATCCCTGGCCGAGTCATACCAAAGACTTACAAAAATGGTACTAACAGCTGCCTCGTTTGGCGCTCAGCATTAAGAGGTTACTGTAAGGACTGGTCGGCCTGGTGTCAGGATAATGTAACTGGGTGGAACATCATGCTACATGTCTGCGGCATGATGCCCCAGTGCCAAACTTCACTATAAACTGCCTCACTGCTGACATCGTAGCGATAAGACTGAAAATTGTTAAAGCTACATTAAAAACCTAACCAACCAAACAAACATCAGTATAGGCTATATGATTTTTATAATAATGTTCTATATTTTCATCATCATGTCATGCACGACCATTAGCATGTGCTTAATATCCATCATGTCATTATGTTTTATATAATGTCACAATCATGTATTGCATGTCAATCATCATGTCCCTCCATATCCATTATAATGTGATATATGTTTATGATCATGTCATGCATGTCCATTATCATGTCCCATGTGTTGATTATCATGTCATACATGTTCATTATCATGTCCCATGTGTTCATCATCATGTCATACATGTCCATTATCATGCCCATATGTTCATCATAATGTCATACATGTTCATTATCATGTCCCATGTGTTCATCATCATGTCATACATGTTCATTATCATGTCCTATATTTACCATCATGTCATACATATCCATTTTCCTGTCCTTTGTTCTGTCGTCCATATTCTTCGTTGTGTCGTACATGTTAATTAGAATATCATGATAATATGATTACCATCACTTCCGGTATGTGATATTGCATGTACCGCATGGTGATTAACCTGTAATGCGTATTTATGATCATGCCCTGCATACGCATTATCATGATCTTCATGTTTATGATCATTTCATATTAATGTTTGCTCATCACTAGTATCAGCAAACTCATATCAAGCCCCAGTCTCTGGAACTAGTGACTAACCAGCCATTCTCAGCATCCATCTTTCTTTCACAAGATCGTTAAAGAATGCTTGCCATTTAAAGTATTTGGAGACGTAAGGCCCCGGATGAGATTTTGAAACTTCATTTGATTCCTACTGTAGGCTTGATCTGATGTAGGATAATAGCAGTTGTTTATGCTGTTATTGCACAATTGACTATTACAAAAACTTCATTCATAGAGGTTCAAAAGTCAGAGATGTTTGGGTCATTCTCTTATATTCATTTTAAACTCATGACTTTAGACTATTATATACTTTCCGAAAGAGATCTTTTATGCAACCATAAGATGTCGCAAAATGTTTTTATTAAGTATCGTCCCTTTTAGACTTGTTCTTTTTACCAGACGTTTATATTAACTAAAGGCACACAAACAAATTTTGGTGACAATGCTGTGAGATAAAGAAGAAAAAATTTTGGTGACAATGCTGTGAGATAAAGAAGTAAATATGTCGTACAGTACATATTATCGCCACTATATAACACTGCGGAGAAAGAAAAATGTCGACGTCCTTTTCAGCATCATTTCATTGTATTTGTACCCTCAGATAATAAGACAAAGATTATGTATATTTTGTAATTAAAATGTTACCTATAACTGGTCTCCAATCTAATGTTGAAGACTGCAACATATGAGCTGGGGAATATCGTGGTGGTGGTGGTGGTGTTTTGTGTGCATGTCTTACGATATCTTGACATTATGTGTACTTTATCATAGGAAATCTCTTTATTCTAAATTTGAGTAAAAGAAACCATGTGTTTTGCATGGATAGTCCTTTCTAGTGAAATTTATGACACGATTTACGTAATTTTTGTAGGAGGTTATAAAGAAACTAATCTAATATCTCACGGAGTTGTTAATCTGTGATATCAGTTTATTTTATCAAATATTGTTAATACATGTACGTTTTCCAAATCGCGGAGTACCGATGGGAGATTTGTTTAAAATTATGAATGCACGAGCTTTAAACTTTGATACTAACTTAAAATGTAGTTTAATATACCTATCTAACATCGAGTTAGAAATATATGTTTATCTTTCATTTTAACTGGGAATGTGTGTTTACCAGACGTCTCAGTTATTTTTAAACTTTATAATCGTTAATTGAGATTCCAGATCGAATAAGACGAACGAAATTTGAAATAATTTGATTTGTTTGTTGAAACTAATTGTGTATGCAAAATTAGGTGCAAGATATATATATATATATATATATATATATATATATATATATATATATATATATATATATATATATAAAACCAAATCCAAATAGCATTGGTTTAAATATTGACATTACAGTCAAATGAGATGCATTGGAGTGTCTCAATTTCAAAAGTATGATTTGTAAGTGTTCTGCCTTTCACTGACTGTATGTTTGGTTATGTGTGTAAGTTTTCTTCTTAATACCCAGCCCGTCCCTCACCCACATCTGGCCTTGATTATCTTGGATGTTTCCATTGCGAGATACACTGGTTTCAAATAGACATTTACTTCTATCTAAGAGTTATTATCACCATTCGCAAGTCATTGTTAGTGCCAACATATTCATGGATGGACACTACTAAGTTACTAACTACAAATTTTAGGAGTATTGTTTGAGTTTGTTCTGATGAAAAAAGCGCTGCCAATAATTGAACACAGTCCACTGCTATAAACGTGAGCTAATCCGAGCTAATCTTATTTGCTATAAAAACATTGTCGTCTACACTGTACAATATAGTATTTTTCTTACTAGGATACATTTATCTTATATATACTCGTTATAAGGAATTGTCTTTACACTTGTCTCATACCGAATATTTTAATGCACCTTTTCATGCCAAAATTGGGTTGTTTTATCGACAAATGCAACACCCATATGAGTAAGTTTGATACAACTACATGTCACGTGGAGCCAGGATCTGGTGGTCGTATGACAAAACATCGAAAACCCACACAGTGTACGACATTGAATGGGCGTATAATAGTCTGGTATGATTAGTTGCTTCAAACAAATCTCCCTTTATGGGTACTATCAAATCTGTTTTCATTCCATACTGAACATAGACAAGGTCATATTATTGTCAAATGTTAGCAGTTACTGTAATGTAGAACTTTTTTTAAAAAATAAACTGCAGGAAACATGGCGCAAAGATAAAATAATAGCCGGAACCTCGATATTTGAGAGTTTAGAAGCAATTTTCAATGTTATGCCACTGTGAAATGAAATAGAGACCATATTGGATATGACGTAGCTTCATATTTATTAACCAGGGGACCATATGCCCTATGTCTCACACCGGAAAATGAAGCATCACAAATCGGTCGAATTGTTACATGAAACGACAGACATACATAGTTTGTTCAACCTTTCGTCGATTTTTAGACCAAACGCTACCTAAATTATATACATGAAAGCAGAATACAAAATACATATAACGGTTGCGTATGCTTACATCCATCCATTCATAGATTTTCATGCGACATCGTCAAAAGCAGAAGAGAACTAGCGATTTCACCCCAATAGAATTATTGCTGAAAATGAAATGTAAAAACGAGTGGGCCTTTATAGAACTGTTTTGATGCATGAAGAAAGGTCTGCATGAGAATCTTTAGTCTTGGAAAATCATTGAAGTTTACGTTATAACATTGCTTTATCATAACTTTCAGACAGAATTACGAAATGACCCTTTCGTGTTTTTATTTGCATGAAGTTTAGTTTATTGGTTTGTACTAAAAATGTTTGTGTTGACTCCTCCTATTGGGGGACCGAGTCGCAAGCTCATCGATCGTTGTTTGAAACAATTCGCCAACACAAACATTTCAAAGTGAAAGCTGAAATACCCATAAACTGCGCTTACTTTGTTCATTTATTTCCCTGTCATCAAATGCAATCGATATTTCCTTGGATTGAAGAACAATCGATAGTTCACAAAGTTAAGTTGTAAATGTTTAAGTAAAGCTCAGGCATCATTTTATGCTGCTTTGAAAGTCATTCACACGGTTTTTGGCAATGAACCAATCCAGTGTTGCATTAAAAATTGTATTACCTAAGATGACATTTTCCGAAACGAATATTTATTTGGTATATTTAGACGTATAATATAAGTGTAAAGAAAGATCTTATATCAACACTAATTCCACATAAAACATGAAGTCTTATATGATTAACCATTCCAGATTAAACATGTAATCTTATACGAGAACTCATTCCATATAAATAAATAATACAATATGAGTAATCATTCCATTTAATATTTCTAATATAATATGAGCACTCATTGAATATAAATATATCATCTTATATGAATACTTATTCTATACAAAACCGCTCCAGTGGTCTAATGGTTACAGCATAGCCGCGGGAGCGAGAGGTCGTGGGTTCAATTCCCGGCCGTGTCATACCAAAGACTTACAAAAATGGTACTAACTAGCTGCCTCGCTTGGCGCTCACCATTAAGAGGTTAGTGTTAGGATTGATCGGACTGGTGTCAGGTTAATGTGACTGGGTGGGACATCATGCTATATGTCTGCGGCATGATTCCCCAGTGCTAGACATCATTATAAACTGCCTCACAAATGACTGAAAAATTGTTAAAACTGCGTGAAAAATCCTAATGAAACAAACAAACATTCTATACAAATATACCATCTTATATGAATACTCATTCTATAAAAATTTGTGATTTTATATGAATTCTCATTCTTTACAACTATATAACTGTATATGAATACAATACTCATTCTATACAACTATATGATTGTATATGAATTCTCATTCTGTCTAAATATATGATTGAATATGAATACTCATTCTGTCTAAATATATGATTGAATATGAATTCTCATTCTGTCTAAATATATGCTTGGATATGAATTCTCATTCTGTCTAAATATATGATTGGATATGAATTCTCATTCTGTCTAAATATATGATTGGATATGAATTCTCATTCTGTCTAAATATATGATTGAATATGAATTCTCATTCTGTCTAAATATATGATTGGATATGAATTCTCATTCTGTCTAAATATATGATTGGATATGAATTCTCATTCTGTCTAAATATATGATTGGATATGAATTCTCATTCTGTCTAAATATATGATTGAATATGAATTCTCATTCTGTCTAAATATATGATTGGATATGAATTCTCATTCTGTCTAAATATATGATTGAATATGAATTCTCATTCTGTCTAAATATATGATTGGATATGAATTCTCATTCTGTCTAAATATATGATTGAATCTGAATTCTCATTCTGTCTAAATATATGATTGAATCTGAATTCTCATTCTGTTTAAATATATGATTGAATATGAATTCTCATTCTGTCTAAATATATGATTGAATATGAATTCTCATTCTGTCTAAATATATGATTGAATATGAATTCTCATTCTGTCTAAATATATGATTGAATATGAATTCTCATTCTGTCTAAATATATGATTGAATATGAATTCTCATTCTGTCTAAATATATGATTGAATATGAATTCTCATTCTGTCTAAATATATGATTGAATATGAATTCTCATTCTGTCTAAATATATGACTGAATATGAATTCTCATTCAATACAAATAAATCATCTTATAAATACTCTTTAGAAAAGTGTTTTTTGAATACCCCCTCTCTACAAATATATCATCGTATATGAATACTCCCTCTCTACAAATATATCATCCTATAGGAATACTCACTTTGTACAAATAAATCATCTTACATGAATACATACTCTCTACATATATATCATCTTACATGAATACTCACTGTGTAAAAATATATCAGCTTATATGAATATTTACTGTGTACAAATATATCATCTTATATGAATACATACTCGCTACAAATATATCATCTTCTATGAATACTCACTGTGTACAAATAAATCATCTTACATGAATACTCACTGTGTACAAATAAATCATCTTATATGAATACTCACTGTGTACAAATATATCATCTTATATGAATACTCACTGTGTACAAATATATCATCTTACATGAATACTCACTGTGTACAAATATATCATCTTATATGAATACATACTCTCTACAAATATATCATCTTATATGAATACTCACTGTGTACATATATATCATCTTACATGAATACTCACTGTGTACAAATATATCATCTTACATGAATACTCACTGTGTACAAATATATCATCTTATATGAATACTCACTGTGTACAAATATATCATCTTATATGAATACTCACTGTGTACAAATATATCATCTTACATGAATACTCACTGTGTACAAATATATCATCTTATATGAATACTCACTGTGTACAAATATATCATCTTATATGAATACATACTCTCTACAAATATATCATCTTCTATGAATACTCACTGTGTACAAATATATCATCTTACATGAATACTCACTTTGTACAAATATATAATATTACATGAATACTCAATGTGTACAAATATATCATCTTACATGAATACTCACTGTGTACAAATATATAATATTACATGAATACTCACTGTGTACAAATATATCATCTTACATGAATACTCACTGTGTACAAATATATCATCTTATATGAATACATACTCTCTACAAATATATCATCTTATATGAATACTCACTGTGTACATATATATCATCTTACATGAATACTCACTATGTACAAATATATAATATTACATGAATACTCACTGTGTACATATATATCATCTTACATGAATACTCACTGTGTACAAATATATAATATTACATGAATACTCACTGTGTACATATATATCATCTTATATGAATACTCACTGTGTACAAATATATCATCTTACATGAATACTTATTTAAGGTAATATACTATGTATATTACCTCTTATGTAGTGGCATGTCTGTGTTTTTTGAAACAATAAAGTTTCCAAATTTGCATTGTGTGCATCAAACTTCTCTCTCTCTCTCTCTCTCTCTCTCTCTCTCTCTCTCTCTCTCTCTCTCTCTCTCTCTCTCTCTCTAAAAAAAAAAAAAAACCAAACAACAACATGATGCTATCTTTAAAATATTTTTACTTATCCTTTTATCTGTCTACATTCATATATCTTTATTACTTTGTTCTTTCATCTATATCTGCATTCAAACACTACTCTACATTTCTATCTGCATGTATTATTTACACACTATCAATTGCCGGTCCTAGGACGGAAGAGATAAATGAAAGCTTAAAGATAAATAGTAATACAAAAACCTAATATGATTGGGATTGAAGAGCTAAACAGAACGTTTGAATAAATAAATACAAAAGTTAAAAAGGCAAAGTTCGGATGTCACCTCTAATTTCGAAGCAGAGCCCTCATGTTGGGAAGGCCAGACACACATAAATATATTTATATATTATGTCGGCATATGGTTGTGTGATGGTACGAACAAGTAATACAAATAAAACAAACATTTCAATAGATATAACAAGTTTTCTTTAAAATATACAACATTTTATCTTATTGTTTTGTGCTCATGTAGGAATTCTATTCTTTGGGAAAGCTCAAAAGTTTATACAGCAAGTTCAATTTTCCAGTAAGCTTGCACCCGAGCAAGCCGAGTTTAAAACAAGTTTTAAATCCGTGTATCTTGCTACATTACTTTGTTCCAAATATATATAAATTATATAAGAAATTAAGGAAAAATCCATCATGCATATTTTTTATAAGTGTAAAATCGTATTTAATTTGAAACTTTAAAAAAGGGACTATCTCTCGTCCGTGTCCTCAAGAATCGGGTTGTTCGCCATGTGCGAGTGTTTTATCTCATGTAATTAGTCCCTGCCGGAATTTGTCGAATGCATGACGTGGCTACATTTGAAGCACTCCCGAAAAAGGCAATGCTATTCAATGTAATATATAAATGTTGTTCAATGTAATACTTTAAATGTTAAATTGTATTCAATGTAAAATAGTTTTGACACAGTGCGATAGTTATCTTTATGACAAATATGTACATATAAGTGAAAACGGATTGTTGTAGAAAGAAAGGAATACATACGGTATAAATGCTTGCATGGAACCTCTTGTCAAGGCTCATGATTACAATCAAGGAGAGGATCATATGTGTCAGGTGATGACATCTATCAAGCTAACTGCACAGCTGCACTGTAGAAATAAATATAAAATCGCTGTGGGAGACTTTTTTAACCTCCGGTTTTAAAATATATTCCCAACTTTCGATGATTATGCAGTTCTCAGTCTATCGACGCTCCATTTAAAGATATGGGATCTTTTTGTTGTTCAAGTGAACTTTAATATAAATCCACATACAGAAGTAAATCTAACAGAGTATGTTGACTGCTAGAAGTCGGGAGGTTTCTTTTATCTATAACATAAGAATGTATAGGTTTCATTATCATTATTATTATTTAAACAAATTTGGCATTCGGGACATGTCTAATTTTATTGGCATTTCGTTTTAAATTATCCCAATTTGTATGAAACCCGTAAAATGGACTGTTTACGTTAGGTATTTGGTTTGATTTTGTAAGTTGTTTATTTCACTGACGAAAACCTGAGTAGCTCGAAACACGAATGAAAATTACAATCAGGTTAGATAATTTTAATAGTCACTCTACTGAGATTCGAACCAGAATTCAACACGCACCAACCCTAACAACCACTCGACCAAGTACGCATCTTAAAATAAAGGATGCCACAAGGTAGCTCATTTTGGGCATTTGTGCGTATCAGACACACCTGATTATCAATCCAGTAATTATATACCCAGTAATTATACACAAAGGTATGTGCTCGACCTGGGGGTCATGAAACGATTTACAAACTGATGTTTCACGCGTATGGTGCTGGTCACGAAGAACAAGGGAGCAATCTGATTCTGTAAACTTCCGCCCGCTAAACAAGGTCACAGTCTACGGTGCAGATCTTTTTCCGATAATCGAGAATATGTTCGTAATATTAGCGAAGTACAAATATATTTCGATGTTACATCTTCCTATGGGTTCATGGCAGGTACTGATTGCAGGAAATGCCGAGAATGAGTAGCCTCCGCATCCTCAAAGGATTGCTTTCAGTTCAAGGTCAAGCCTTTATGGTTGGTAAATGTCGGTGTAACTTGGCGTAGTCTGATGCGCATGCTGTTAGATGGGTTCAGAAATATCGACAACTTTGTAAATACCATTGTTGTATATACTCAAAACTGGGAACATCGTATCTTTACAATGAGTAACATTTTCAAAACACTCTCTACGACTAATATAACGTCGAGACCGCTCCGGTGGCCTAGTGGTTAGAGCGTCCGCCGCGGAAGCCAGAGGTCGTGGGTTCGATCCCCGGCCGAGTCATACCAAAGACTTACAAAAATGGTACTAACAGCTGTCTCGCTTGGCGCTCAGCATTAAGAGGTTAGTGTTAGGATTGGTTGTCCTGGTGTCAGGATAATGTGACTGGGTGGGACATCATTCTTCGGCATGATGTCCTTGTGCTAGACTTTACTACAAACTGTCTCACTGCAGAAATCGTACCGATGTGACTGACAAATTGTTAAAGCTACGTTAAAAATCCTAAACAAACAAACAAACCACGAGACCAAACAAACCACGTGATCAAACAAACGCAGCATAGCTTATTCAAGCTCAACATAACCTTAGTTAGAAATGACAGAGCCCGATAAACTTCAAGTAATGGTGAAAGCTTCAAGGCTATAGCAAGAGAAACAAATGCAATCATTATTTGATTAGCTGGATTCATATACAGATATAAAGTTTGTTTGCATAGCTATCCCATTAACCAAATGGCTTGACAAGAAAGGGGTATCAAACAAGGTCACACGGGATTACTACGAAAGCCCTTTTTGTACCCTTTTAAGATATAAGCACGAGCTTTCCAATCCTATTGTTGTTTGGGTTAAATAAATTAAATTAAATTAAATTAAACACGAGTTTGAGAGTCGTACAGCAGCTTGACAAAGTATTAAGTTGCCCGTAACCTACGTAATTTTTTTTTAAACCAGAGATAAAATTACCCCTTTATCGAAAATGGAATATTTGACAGTTGTACAAATTACACGGGTACCTCTTTGAGAGGAAATTCGTTCTTGTGCAAGATCACAATTTTCTCGACCATTTGAATAAAGCCAGAATCGTGAACACATGAATAGGGCACTTGCAGCGTAACCGTATGGGTTTAGTATCGGGGCAATAAAAAGATCTGACAACACCCGATCATTTAAGTAAACAAAATATCGCAGCGTGTCATGGCAAGCTTTCTCCTTTTGTGTCCTTGTATCTTTCAGTTGTGCAGGTATGTATTAATTATATCCGTTCCGTTTTCTCGACTAGCATGTATGTTTGATAGAATGTTCTGATAAATTAGATGGTTTGTGATTTAAAAGTGCATAAGGTCAGACAAATTTTGCTTAACATAATGATATTATCCGTTTCTTTTTTGTAACAAGTGATATTATCTGTTTCTGTTTTACAAAACACATTGGCATGTTTACAGTAAAAGAATTGTGTTATGAAATTTATATTTAGTACAAGATGAAAATGATTTCACTGTCCTTTTATTATGAATTATTACTCATGTTGTAGATAGATTTGTGTATGAACTTGGTGGTCATTTCCGAAGGTCGTTATTAGGTATAACACGAACACTTAAAATATATTGTTGTGTTTATAACACGCTAGTGTCTAGACCATGTATTACTTAATCCAGTTGTATGTATTTCCAAAATGACTTCCGCATCGCTTGAAATAGCAACATTGGTTAAGAAATTACATGTGCTGGCTTTTTGGAAGCTCAACTTCATGTGACAACATGTGACAAGAATGGTCAACGTATTGATGATATTCTCCGGTCTTTGTTTGAGCGGAAGCGAGGCTTCGCATCGATTCTTGGGCAGGCAGAAAGGAATGTAGTAGATTGATTCATTCCTTGCGTAACGATCGATTACATTTTCCTGTCTGTAATATGAACATTACTGTTCTTATAACTCCATGTCTGTTATATAAACAGCATATATATATATATATATATATATATATATATATATATATATATATATATATATATATAACAATTGTATCACGTGGTCAGCATAGTCTTGATTTCCTATTACATGTTTTGAAAGAACAGGGTTTTATTAAATACCTCATGGAAAAATAATAGCATTATAATTCGTGTTTGCTGTGTGAAAAGGACAATTCGTGTTGTTAAATGTGTAACTTGCAGCCATTACCAGTACACAAATCAAAGAACGTGTCATAAACAATGCAACAATTCATCTATGATTCAATGTTACCTTTGGTGGCAGTATTAAGTTTGTGTGTAGACCATTTGTAGAAAGCATTTACCTAACCCAAGTAATTGTTTATTATGTAACATGAATTCTGACCGTCTGAGAAAGCATTTGTCTATCTCCCAGTCCCCCAAATCTATTAGCACGATAACTGGTTTCCGTTTCTCTTTTGATCGACATCACTGTGTCAATCCTTATGTTTTACACACATTGTATTTTTTTAAAATTCCAGTTGGCTTGTTCTTAAATTTGCGTCCTAAATTTTCTTGTATAGCGAGTGTTAATTTTGTTTCTTCTCGCGTAGATACAACCAAGCCCTGTCCTTACTGGAGATAAAAACACGTGGCTGTGTTGTTTAGGACACTGGCGATCGAGAGCGAGTCGATGGGTGCAATGTCGGCACAAGAGCGATTTCCTGTTTGGAACGAAGTATAACTCAAATTTGTTTGATTACATTAATGTCAGATATAGCAAAACAGATGAATTTAACTTGAATCTACTTTCAGCAGTGATTCTATGGATATATGATTAAATAAAAACTTGTTCTTTACACATAGCATGATACAAACTCGGATAACCTGTTTAGAACGCTACGATTCCTTCCAAGCACGAAAATTGAATTAGGGCCGCAAATAACGTCTCCCATGACATAGTTCACATAAACCAGTTCTCAAATCAGATCTTTCATGCGTTCATCGCTATATACAGACGGACGAAAGACAAAATAAATGATCAGGGTGTACAGGGATCATCCATCCAGAAACGCGGAAATTGTCAATCAGTAAATGCACACTCCAACTGGATTTTAATTTAGACATTCTAGATATAGGTATAAATTAAATGCACAAGTTTCCGTCAAAAGCGTTTTCCACTGGATCCCATTTGTCGATGTGGGTTAGAGACAACGATCAAAATCCTAATGATATAACTGTTGGTCATGGGAGAATATTTATAGAATGACATATACGAATTCGGGAGATGGTATGTGGCTTTTGTTTAATCCCAAAACAAGATGGACCGGCGAGTTTATATATTGAAGTATCAGCTATAAGTTAGTGCCGAATAGTTTATATTCTGTTTCTGCGCATATTTTCTATTTATGTTAAACCTTTGAAGGGATTTTGAAAGATGGAGAGAAAATTGAGTTTTCTTTCAGTGGCACGCGTATTGGTAATTCATGTTTTTTGCAATTCCCTAGAAACCTGAAGGCAAGCAGCTCATAACATCAAAACTAGTATTTTAATTCATATCGTGCATTCATTATTATGGAAGTAAACGATTGGATACAATCATTGCACCAAACCGTATAACAGACGACAATCCCGTGATAACGATGATGATTCACTGCATACCCGGATGTTGATCTCCTGAAATTGTTTTTCTAAAACAGCCCTTTCACGGAGTGACTGAATCGATTAATGATATACCGGTATTAAAGATTTTTTCATAAAAATCGATAACTTACAATGATCGAAATATTAAGACGAATTCGGGTTTTATATTATTTAATTCAATTAGTATGTATTCGTATTATTATCAACAATCTGAATACATTATGTTTATAATTTAATCATATTTGTTCAATAAATTGGAGAAAGAAATCAATAGTATTTCTTATTTATAGTACAATTACCAGCGCTCCACTCTTTTAAAGGGACGGGGAAAAATATTGTAAACCGATGCTGAGTGTTTATCTATATAACAAACCGCTTCGGTGGCCTAGTGGTTAGAGCGTTCGCCGCGGAAGCGGGAGGTCGTGGGTTCGATCCCCGGCCGAGTCATACCAAAGACTTACAAAAATGGTACTAACAGCTGCCTCGCTTGACGCTCAGCATTAAGAGGTTAGTGTTAGGACTGGTCGGCCTGATGTCAGGTTAATGTGACTGGGTGGGACATCATGCTACATGTCTGCGGCATGATGCCTCAGTGCTAGACATCACTATAAACTGGCTCACAGCAGACATCGTAGCGATATGACTGAAAAATTGTTAAACGCACGTAATACGAAATTTTCGTCGTCCATACCAATTCATTTTTATCTTAAATTGGTTGGACAGATAAACAGAAAACACAGAAAAAAAAACACGTTAATAGACACTGATGTACATATACTATGCAAATAACATAGCTTGTAAAACTTTACATTTTGTTTTACACTGGGGCATTTACGATAAGTACGATGTAAATCTAATCATAAAATGTCATAAGCCATGTAGACCGATCTCATAGTTTCAGTGCTAGACCGTAAGCATCGGATGTGAGCGGCAGTGAGTTTAAACCCCGGTCGAACAATGCCAAAGGATTTATAAAAATGATATTATCTAGAGCATCAAATGACGATCAGCATAAAGAAGCAAGCGGTAGGCCTGGTTTAATGTCTGCGATGCCCTAGTGCTAGACATTACAAACTGCCAAACCACAGATTTTGTAGCGATATGACTAAAATTGTTAAAGATACACAGCCACAGATTCTTACACGTAAACAACGAATCCTCGTATAATTTACACTTGAAAATACGAAAATTCCCGACATGATAAGCTACGCTTTATTGAGTGTTCGTAGTTATATTTACGGCAAGAAAAAAAAAACAAGCACTGTGTGGGCTAAAACTAATACATGGAAACTGCTTTGCCTTTCAGACATATAACAATTATATTTTTCTGAAGAAACTGAACTTGACGCCGTTCAATTAAAACCTCACAAAGCAAACAACAACAAAACCAAACCTCAAACCAAACAACCAACAACCCAACCCCCACCCACCCCCGCACTAAAACAAGCACGTTGATACATTTCCTGAATCTGACCTTCTTTGCGGTCATATATTGCAAATCAGTTTACAAACTATCAAAATGCAATTTAGTTCGACATAGGTAGTTCCAAATATAAAGCTCTCTTAAATTGCAAGAATTTTTCATAATCATCCTTTGTATATGGCTAAAAGTTAAAATTAAGATTAATTTACGAAAAGGGGTGGGTGGGATGATATGCTGAACAGTGCATTGAATACGCTTAGTTTCGATTCAAGAGCATGTTTGGTACTGAGCTGAAAGAACGTTTTCTTTCCTCTGTAAATACCAGATATATTTAATCTTCTGATACATAAAACTATACCGTTTAACTCGTCGCTTTTGCCACTCGTAACAATTTGATGTTCTATGCAACGCACGATCAAATAATAATGATGACAATACTACTACTACTACTACTAATAATAATAATGACAATCATAATAATATCAAATGATAATAATGTACAGCGCCTGATATTTATAAGCTATAAATACATTACTATATTAGATAACACACAATACATATATACGACACGATTACAAAAACAAACAACATGAAATCACAAAACAAACTCATATTGACAATAATTAAGGAAGTAAACAGTATTAAGTATTTAGAGCTGCTCTTGTAGTCGAAATAGGCGAGTTTTAAGAGCACTCTTAAATGAGATGACAATGTCCTTGTGTCTAAAATCTATGTAGCTGGGGCATGGTACGCATAAGAACGTTATCCGTATGACATCTTTTTAACTGTGGGAGTAATGAATGAGAATGGGAGTATCGGAAAAGTAGCATACGATCAAATATATCTGACGTTAACATAGGAGAAAATGTCCTGTTTATTATTTATGTATTTAAATAATGCAGCGTGTATAATTCTTAGTTAGAAAGTATCAACAAAGCCGTAATTCTTTTCTTGAAGAACTTTAAAATATGCCAATATTTTTTTTATCATGGTCAATATTTAAATAGTTATTACTATAAGAAGTGCTTCTTGGGCACTTTGGTGAATCCAACAAAAGAGAGAGAGAGAGAGAGAGAGAGAGAGAGAGAGAGAGAGAGAGAGAGAGGTGGGTGGGTGGGGTGGTCATATGTAGGTGTATCCTCCGTCATGGAAAACTTATCGGAACCAAGATACTGATCTACAAAAAAAATGCGAGCGGTCCAAAATTTAACTTTAATTAAAGGGCGTACTGTTCCAACTAATAATACAAATAAAGCGGAACTAAACGATGGTCAACGGACTCTAAAAGCGATGCCATCGTTTTGCAGTACAAGGAACGACGTAAATTAAACTAAATCAAGCCAAAATGAATCACCGTTGCGAACACTCAGTCAAGAAATAAATATAAAAATGACTATAAAGTTGTTAAATGTGTACTCATTCTTTATATAGACCAAACAAATAACATAAAATAATAAATATCACTTTATTCCTTCCTTGCTTTAAACCAGGATACAGAAAACGCATCCTTATTCATTCCAGATAAGAGAGCGGATAAATATTTGAGTCTTGTTTTTCTGCGATAAAGAAGTAAATAAATTATATTTCCATATTTGGAGCAGTGACGTGAAGGGAGATAATCCCTTTCGTAGTCATGTACATGCAGGATGAAGGAAATATTCTTTATTTCATATTCCAACTCAATAATAAAGAATGTATGTATGTATGTATGTATGTATGTATGTATGTATGTATGTATGTATGTATGTATGTATGTATGTATGTATGAATGTATGTATGTATGTATGTATGTATGTATGTATGTATGTATGTATGTATGTATGTACGTACATTCGTACGTACGTACGTACGTACGTATGTATGTATGTCAGATACGAAAAACTGACAAGACAAATAGAAAACACAAAAAAACGTTGACGTTAAAAAGTTTTACATGCCTTTTTCCACAGGAATAAAACTTGAAAGTTTTGATGTTTCATCATGTTGGCTTCAACTTAATGCTGATGCTGAAAATATTTTTTATATTGTCCTAGAAATGAATGAACCCAGCGGTGTCGCTAGGGTTTGTGTCACCCAGTGCGCTAAACTCATGGTGTCACCCCTCCGACTAGACCGAGCAGTGTGTGCTCTGTAAAATTTCCAATTTTTCATTTTGGTGTCACCCTTATGAGACTAGCGTCATCTGCTCTTCTGCTTTGTTAAAGTACATTTGCGTAACCGCAAATTATATCCCGGATATTTCATTAAGTAGTAAAGGTGCCTAAGTAGCCGTACTTCACGAATGCAAACACAGGCATGTAACAGGACAGAACTATCTGTACACATCAATTGTGTGTTAGCGGTGATAGGTGAGCATCTACAAAACTTAACTGAATCTAATCATTTTATAAAATTATTATTTCTACTTTATATATTTAGCATTGGTATTTTAAATATATTTATATGATAGTATTTTAAGATAATTCATCGCGACATATTGTGAACAATATTTAAAAAAAAGCAAACAAGATCAGATCTTATTATCCTTCATTAAATATTTATATCTTCTAAAATCTATTTTGTGTCATCTGTTGTCGCGTCAGATGTGTCACATTGATACATTTACGTCATACAATATAATGTGTATTTACTTGTTTGACCTCAAAGCAACATAGAAATCTATTTTTAGACTTGTCTCACTCATACGAACTATCGACAGAAACATCATTAACTCAGAGAGACCATTCAAGCTTCTGCTAACAATGGAGGCATGGTAGAAGCCTGTCTCAATTTAAACCTTTCATCAGGTTTACCTGACCAGTCTTTCAAGTAGACTTCTGTTATTTCTTACCTCCAGGGCAGTAGAGAGCGATCACTGGCATTGGGGTAACAAACACCCAGGCTTTTCCTAGTTTTGTTTTGAAAAAATTCTTTTATAAACTTAAAAAGTGTTTTTCGGTCCCGGCCACCCCTCTCTTGTCGGCCTTGCTTTCTTCTGCCTTTATGGGCCAGTCTTGCAGGTAGGCTTTAGTTATTACTTACCTCTGCATTTAATAGGCTAGTGTTACGAGTAGGCTTCTTTTATTTCTTACTTCTGCTCTTAATGGGCCAGTCTTACGAGTAGGCTGGAATTACATCTGACAACAAATGCCATCTCAGACGTAACTAGGGTCTCTATAAGGCACGGATTACAACACATGTTCCGGAAATGTCTGTCATTCCTCTTCTTCTTTGGTTTTCTTTTCTTTTCTCCTTCTTATCCCGCAATATGAAGATTCTCACTTCATATAAGAGAGTTATCGCTAGCGTCGATATTATCCGAATGATGCTGGTGACACTCAGCAGTATGAAAATTTAATTTGATTGATCAGTTAAAGGGCGTGGCTTATATCAGTGCCTATCAGATTACCTGATGGACATTAGGTCTTCAGTCTTCATTTGAATCAATACTGCCTGGAATTGTGCAAGGCATATGACATATGCAACTATTAAATAATTAGTTCTAATGCTAAAATCATCCACTGAGTGTATGTCTGTGAGGGGTGGGGGAGAGCAACAACTTGAATAATGATAGGACGAAGGAAAGGAAGGTGAACGCGAAGTAACCGATAAAACAGACTTGTAAATGAAAATGAACTTTAAAGATTTAATGGACTGACACATGAGAAAAATTAACAAAATCCTCGCAGTCTTTGCTCATGTACATTATTGATGTTAGGAGCAAACATGTTGCTCAATTTACCTCAAACGTTCAACATCAAAACTGCAATAAGAAAAGTACGTCTCCATACTTGTCTAATATATTTCCGCGCCTCAGTAACTTTTTGTTTGTTTGATTAGGATTTGTAACGTAGCTTTAACAATGTTTCAGTCATATCGCTACGATGTCTGCAGTGAGGCAGTTTATAGTGATGTCTAGTACTGGGGCATCATACCGTAAACATGTACCATGATGTCCCACCAAGTCACATTATCCTGACACCAGGCTGACCAGTCCTAACACTAACCTCGTAATGCTGAGCGTCAAGCGAGTCAGCTGTTAGTACCATTTTGTAAGTCTTTGGTATGACTCGGCCAGGGATCGAACCCACGAACTCCTGCTTACGCTGCGGCCTCAGTAACTACGGCTATTTCCCAGTCCTCGATTTAGAGTGATAAATCAAAATGGATATCCTTTATACTCTGTCAAACACTCCAGAAAATATCAGTACAGAGTGCCTAAAATTGTAATACATGTACACAGCAAACTCAAAACAGACAAACCGGAACACGGACATAACATTTTATATTTTGTAATATGATAATATTTTCGTCCCAGTAATTTTGAAGATTCTGAATAAAAAATATCAAATTATAAAATCATAGATATGCCAGTCTGTCTAGAATGCTATTACTATGCCAGTCTGTTTGTCTGTCTGTCTCTCTCTCTCTCTCTTTGTGTCTAAGAGAATTCGTAGCGGAGCCTTGTGTTTATTCACTCTATTTTTATTAAAATAATCTTCTTTCTTTAACCATTATGTCGCAATGTGGTTGTAGTATTGATACATATTTTAGGGGAAATGGATTGTTTGCTTTCATTGTTCTACAGAACTTTGTTAGTATCGCGAATTGTGGACTGTGATCAATGAATTGTTTTTAATATCTTATAACCAGTGATATCAATGTTGAATTTAAAGTATATCTGTAAACAGAGAATTTATGTTTCTTCTAAGAGGGATGATTTACATTATTGATGGTCAAATAAAAGAAACATAAAAGGAAAAACTGTTTTGTTTGCTTTACGTTTTGTTACCGGAGTACAAATAATGGAAGCAGGGACCATTATATATTGGAATATATCACATGCTAGCAAATAAATCTAGCTGACCTTCGTGAAATTTTGCACAAAATATACTATCAACTGAAAACATTTACTGGCAAGCAATATATAAGCGGCGTGAATAAGTATCTCACAGTGTTACCGCGCATGCGCATTTGTAGGAAACTCATGAAAAAGAAACCGAAACCACGAAGTCTTGATTACTAAAACAATGGCCTAACAGTTCTCTCTGCATCATGTGACTTAACAAGCGAGACACGAGATTTGTCTTGATTGGGATGAACTAATGCTCCTAATATAAATTTGCAATTTCCTTCAAGAACACAAAACAAATTTTACATTGTCATTGCCATCAAAAAGTTAAAAGGTCAGAATGAAAACCCCAGCAAACAAGAAAAGAAGAAGCGGATATCTTGCATTGCAAATTTCAATTGGAACAAAAATTAAAAGACCATTATTTTACTCCAACGCTTCTAACTCTAATACCACATACCCTTAATGTGTGACAGTTAGTTTTATTATCTTGTCATTCGCATTTCATTTCAATGAATTATTTGGTGTATTTTTTTTAACCAAAAGGGTTCTATTTTGTGTTCATTTATGCATTTTTGTCAATGTGTACAATATCGGATCGATATATCATTTGCAGGAACAAAACCTCAATCAGACAATTTGGGTACGTAGATAGACAACTTGGCAATTTGTCAATGTGCAAAGTATATACCATAATCGATATATTAGTTTCATAATGAAATGAAAATTATTTATTAATGCATCACTTTTAAACTCCGTAATGTAATATGACTATAAATGTCATTTTCTCGATATGACATTCAAGTGTATTTAAATAGAAGTTTTTGCTTACAAAAGATGTCGATTAATTTGTGTACCTTCCTCATAATACCTGCCCTAAATTTCCATTGTGAAAGAAAATTCTTATTTTCGTCAATTCCTCGTTTTATAATAATTAGATAATTATTAAATTGCATATTATAGTATTCGGCAAACAAAAACTGAAAGGAAATTTGATTTTTTTCAGATATGTTGCGGGTTACAAGTACTGGGTTTTACGTATTTCATTTGGTTGAGGGTAATTGACCGTTATTTATAAGGTGACCCAAATTAATCGTGGGAAAAGTGTGGATCAAAGGCTTCTATATATATATATATATATATATATATATATATATATATATATATATATATATATATACTTTTTACAATTTATTTTGTATCGATTTCGTCTCCTTTCGAAAGCTTTTAGAATGTCCACATCACGCTAAAGTTGATTCTTCATATACTATAATGGTGACCACTCTGTAGCCTGTAATTTGGGATATGATGATCGCTTTGTAGCTTATAATTGAGATATGGTGATAACTTATTAGCTTATAATTGAGATATGGTGATAACTTACTAGCGTATAATTGAGATATGGTGATAACTTACTAGCGTATAATTGAGATATGGTGATAACTTTCTAGCGTATAATTGAGATATGGTTATCGCTTTGTAGCTTATAATTGAGATATGGCGATTAATTTGTAGCTTATAATTTCGACATGGTGATAACTTGTTAGCTTTTATTGGGATAAGGTGATCACGTTTTAGCTTATAATTGGTGTAAGGTGCATATTTTTTGTTCTTGTTCATTTGCAACTTGCAAAATGGAGAGAAAGTTCGCATACTTCTATATCACTTTATTGCACTGTGTCTGAAGCAAGTTTGGATATTGTGCTTATGGAAATTGTACATGATCTAAGCAAACAGATAACCAAACTCGCTGTGGTCGAAAAATCAGCCTGTTTTAGTAGTACCAATACACCATTTTCTGCAGTTATTAAAATAAGGAAAACGAATTTTGCCACACTAAACGAAACCAGCAATGAACGTGCAATTAATGAATTACAACGTATAATAAGAAAACTGTTATTTGCTCTCGTTTTTACAAATCACCAAGCGAAATTGACCTAGCTGAGCTAGCATTATTTTGATCGATTCGCATCTCAAGTAAGGCCAAGCTGCCCATATTATTACCCAAACAACAAATCGTCACTCATGCATCACGATAAAGGGAATCAAAAGTTCTTTATAAATACCTACGATATACAAGGTCTTTTTAAACAACCAGTTAAACCAGTACAGAAACAATGGAATATTCGTTTTGCTTTAGAACATAACCCTATGCAATATACGAAACTATAGAGTGCCACATAACACAAGTATGCATATACATATGCACTAGAAATGTATTGAAGAATTATACATGCATTTGTGAATACAGGATCACTTCATAGGGAAAATGCTTTTGTTTTCTTATATCGACCTAAGTTTGTAACCTATTGCAAAAAGACAGATTATACATATGTTTTAAACCAATATAGTATTAGCAGGTCAAGAATCGTTCGGAAACAAAACGTAATGCAGACTCACAGAGGCGCGCCATTTTAGATTCAACGTGATTTTATCTGACAAAACGCGAATGTTTGGTGATACTTTTCAGTTTCAAAATGAAATATGTTTGTCGACACAGCAACGATTGCATATAATAGATAATGCGCATTGTCCTTTTAAATTCGACATGCTAAAGTTGTGTTCATTGTCCTTTCTCAATAAGACATGTTAAAAGTTGTCCATTGTACTTTTAAATGAGACATGTTAAAATGTGTCCATTGACCTTAAAAAGACATGTTAAGGCGTGCATTGTACGTTTCGATAAGACATGTTTAAAGGTCTCTGTTGTACGTTTTAAATAATACATTTTAAAAGGTGTCCATTGTACTTATAAATAAGACATTTTAAAAGGTGTCCATTGTGCTTATAAATAAGACATTTTAAAAGGTGTCCATTGTACTTATAAATAAGATATTTTAAAAGGTGTCCATTGTACGTTTCAATACCATATGTTAAAGGGCATTCATTGTACTCTTAAATAAAACATGTTTAAAGGCGTCCGTGGTCCTTTTAATAAGACATGTTGAAAGGTGTTCATTGCACTTTCAAATAAGACATTTTAAAAGGCGTCCATTGTTTTTTAAAAAAAATAAGATTTGTGTTAGATTGTACACAGTGTGGATTACAAACAAGACTTACTATAGACTGTGCGCATTTTTCATTCTATTTAAGATTTGTTGTAGATTCTACCCAGTATCCTTTGCAGAATAATACTTGTTGAAGAATGTGTTCTTTTCCTTTTTAAATAAATCTTATTGTAGACTATGCGTATTGCCATTTTAAATTAGATTTGTTTTAGTAGGTGACTTTATTCGTTTAAATTAAGGCTTTTTTTTTTAATGGGCCCTTTTTTCTTTCTTCAAAATTAGGCTTGTTGTAGACGGTGCCCATTGTTTTTTTTCCAGTAAAACTTGTTTTAGACGGCGACCGTTGTTCTTTTTATAAGACTTGTTGTGTACTGTGTCCATTTTTTAAAAATTAGACTTCTTTCAGACGGTGCGTGTTATTCCTTTGAAATAAGACATGTTTTAGATTGTACCCATTGTCGAATTTAAATTGTTTTGCTATGGCCATAATATTGTACATAATGGTGATCATCGTGCAGCTTTCTGTTTTATATGCTGACTTTTAATCTGTCTCTTATTCAGAAATTTAAACCCGATGAGAATCCCCCTTCTCTGACATTTAGAAGCAAATCCTGGCTCTACCATTTGAAGCAAATGAACACACAACAATTGCTTGACAGTGTTTCCTTTTCACGTAAATCTATGATATCATGTAGCTAACATATACTAGATGGAAAAGGCATACCGATAAAATGGTAGCGCGCTGACAAACGCAGGTCAAGCAAAAGTTGTAATTGATTCACTGGGTCACGCTCAATGCCTTGCAAGTTTCTTAAAATAAAATTCCAATCATATTCTGTCTACTCCAAAAGCTGCCACTATACAAAAACCTCCATAACATAGAGATGGGTGTGGTTCGGGCGTCAGGATGGAAGCCGGAAACAAGAGCACATTGTGTCGTGAAGAGACGCTAACTATCATTAACGTTTCTTTTCGTTGTTATTTGTTAATATTGTAATATATTGATACGGACTCTGTAAATAAACAACTATTATTATCCACGGAACACAAGATATTGTCATGCGATATTTGTCAAGAAGAATAATTGCAAGGGTTCCAATAAATAAACACGACTCATTAACTCATTTCAATAACCATACTTCTGATCAATTCAATGTTTAATGTTTGAATTGAAATGCACCAAGATAAATTGGTTTGGAATTGTTGAAACGTAAATTGGTGTAAAAATCACATGCTAAGCGATCACATTAACGTAATCAGGCACGTCAAAAAGCTTTTCAGAATTTTAAATAAAGTGCAGTTCTTCTCTCCATGTGTAGACGAGAATAATCCCCGGTGTCACCTGTGCTCTGCATACAACTGCATTATGTGCATCATTTTACCCAGTCTTTCAAAATATAAATACGGTAATTTGACATTATGCTTTCTTGAATCCGAATGAAAGTAACATTTAATAGAATCTGTCAAACAAATAGTTTTTTTCTTCATTTTAATGTTAGTAAAGTTCATTTATAAAACTGCTTAAGAGTCCAAGCAGAAATAAGCGTATTTTGGTTTTATGTATTATTGAAAAGCAGTTTATACGTATAACGTTAGATTTTGAATGCCTTTGTCCACGACTTACGTCTTTCTTTTCATACAGAAAAGATGCTCTGTAGCATAACAAATGGAATATCAAAGTATTTTTTAAACATTTGAAGGTTTTAAGGGGAAGTTTTATGGAAACACTCAACATTTTAAGTGCAATTTAAACATTAACGCGTTTTTAAAGAGAATCTTTATGGAAACACTATCTAAACCGCTATTTAAAACTAACGCGGTTTTAAGGGATAATGTAATGTAATAATTAAGGGATAAGGTAGTAAAAATGTATGGAAACAAACGATATTTCGTAGTGCTCATTAAAATAGTATGGTTTTAAGGGAAAACCTTATGAAACGCAAGATTACAAAAATGGCGTATTGTAGGGGGAAAGGGAAACCCGCGATATATCTAGGTACTATTTACGAAGATAACGATTATATGGAGAAACATGATGGAAACAGACGTCATTCTTAACATATTTAAAATTATGACTGTTTAATGGGGAAACTATATGGAAACGTACGATATTTCCAAGTGCTATTTAAAAATAATTTACTGTGTTATGGTAACATATTTTGGAAATATATTTCATTATTTGAACACGAAATAACTTATTAATTGTACTTCTTTTTATTTATATATTTTTAAGGGTTTATTTCAAGAGTATTTGTGACTTGGTCAAGTTTTGGTGAAAGTTCTGATAACTAAATAAATCAATTTTGTTTTTGTGGAGTTTTTACCTATTCCTAATTAACGTCAAGTAATCTAGGTGTTACCACCAGTTCCAATTCTTTAAAATGAATACTAGATTTGCTGTGTTCTTTTGAAAGTCATATGGAACATAAATGGGGCAATGACTAAAGTGTTATAGTAAATGTTACACGTGAATAGATATTATACAATTATATGACATCTTGGCACAGAGCGGGTGCAAGGATTGATTGATTGATTGACATCTTTTGAGGCAAATATGACGTTTAATGATCTAGCAACCTGTTAGAACTTAAGGCGAAGCGGAGGTGAATTGTGTCTTTATTGGTCCTTTAATCCACTGTTGGACTTCAAATATTTCGCAAAAGAGTTTTGGTTATTGTAAACAGAATGAACATTTTAAATTATCTCTCTTTCTTGTTTTGTGCTCTTAGAAGAAAAAGAAAGGAAACTAAATGTAGCTCATTGGGACGTGGATCATTCCAATAAAGGTGCTTTCGGTAGCTCTCAAGATGTATCGTTTCAACTTTCAGACCGAAATGCAACGAGCTAAATTATTAATATTTTTTTTATTGTATGGCATTGCTGTCAAACTGCTGCATGAAAAAGTATAGAGACGGAGAAAAAAAATATGGATGAGGGTGGGGAGGGGCGTAGGTGAGGGGTCAACGCATCGGAGACTTCTGCATTTGAAATGTTTCCAAGGTCTAATTGTAATTTGACTAAAGAAAACATACTGCGTGAAAAGTTTCAGTTGTTTTCTTCTCGTTTCCTGAGAATGTTCTTTTTCTTTGGGGGGGGAGGGGGTAATGCAGCCGGTCCCTACCCACTTCCTACCGCCCCACCCTTTGTATCCGTTCCTAAAGTATTATTCCAGAAAACTTGTAAACAATACTTCAAAAATTTCAGCAAGTAAAGGTTTCTCCAGTGTAATATGCAGTGTAATAGCAGTGTAATATGCAGTGTAATATACAGTGTAATAGCAGTGTAATATGCAGTGTAATAGCAGTGTAGTATGCAGTGTAATAGCAGTGTAATAGCAGTGTAATATGCAGTGTAATAGCAGTGTAATATGCAGTGTAATATGCAGTGGCGAACAACCCTTCATGATATCCATTATGTCTTCATAATTTAGTGAAAATAAAATTTTGCATCTATGTTTGACAACAGATCAATTTAATAGTTTTTTTTAATAAAAAAATATGTTTTTTTGACCATAAAACGTTGTGACCCTTATGAATACATAATAAAAACAAATGGCATATAACTATGTAAGTATGAAACCAATACGTCATATCAATTGTTCAAAATTGGCATGTGCGATCTACGACCCGAGACCTGGTTTAATTCGCTTATTTATTTATCATAGGGTGTGACCTGAAACATGGTAAGTTGCACATCACTGGCTTAAACTTTATCCAAAGAAATTAATTTCTACTTCACATCGAACCGTTTATTACTTGATGTTAAAATGAGAATGACTTTTATTGTAAGACCATGTGTTACTTAATGATGTTAACCATACAAATATGAAGGTTTTTTCGAGTGCAAAATTTAAAGCTGGACGTTAAAGTATCCCAAAGCAAAAAAAAAATAAAAAAAAAATGAAGTTATGACTCAAAAGATTGCTCATACGTTTTAAAATCGATTTATGACAAAACAAATTCCTTTAGAAAATAAAGTATCTTAAATGTGAACGTATCCAATTTTAGTAACACGTTTCTATCGTGCATATGCTGTAATATAGTTTTCTGTCAAATTCGCCACATTAGGGTATCTAAAGGAACAATGGACAACGTCTTGCTTAAAATTGATACATTGGGGGTACCTAACTGAAACGTGTACAGCTTCTTTCTTAAAATTGTTACAGGGAACAAATCAAATAGGACTGCGGACGACACATTTCTTAAATTTGTTGTTTGCGTCAACCGCCTTCAGAAATAGTAAAATCTGAAACAAAACCACACTGGAATTACAATGGTTGGTTTTTCAGCATGTCTTCCGAGGATCTGTTTATCATTCTGCATGAAAGGTTTGTCAAAATTATTTTTCTACCATTTCTATATAAAGTGTGCGTTTGAAAATTTTAAAGACATTTGCGAGTTTAGTTTATGACGATGTCAAAATAATAAACAGGAAAACAACAAAATATTTGCTTATGTCTCAAAGTTCAGCTTAAATAACTTAACGTCAGATGTGTACGTCTTCATGCAGGGTAGTGTCCATTAATAGGATACAATGTCTAGTTAGAACACAAGTTTCCGTATGCCTTTGAAAATAAAAATATAAAGTAGTCATGTGCGATAGCGTGAGGGAGAATCAATGTAATAATTAATTAGTAAAACCGTCATTCTTTTAATTCAATGTTATATTTGCCAATACAGATTCTTATAATTAAAGTTCACGTTTGCCTATAAAATATTCTTTCTTACAATTAGATGTTACATTGGTCTACAAATGGTCATTCTTATAATTCAAGGTTATAATTGTCTATAAAGAATCTTATGTTTATATGTTAAATTTGCCTTTAAAATTATTGGTTACATTTGTCTATAAAATATCAATTTTTAAAATGATTGGTTACATTTGTCTATAAAATATCAATTTTTAAAATTATAGGTTACATTTGTCTATAAAATATCAATTTTTAAAATTATTGGTTACATTTGTCTATAAAATATAAATGTTTTAAAATTATAGGTTACATTTGTCTATAAAATATCAATTTTTAAAATTATAGGTTACATTTGTCTATAAAATATCAATTTTTAAAATTATAGGTTACATTTGTCTATAGAATATCAATTTTTAAAATTATAGGTTACATTTGTCTATAAAATATCAATTTTTAAAATGATTGGTTACATTTGTCTATAAAATATCAATTTTTAAAATTATAGGTTACATTTGTCTATAAAATATCAATTTTTAAAATTATAGATTACATTTGTCTATAAAATATCAATTTTTAAAATTATAGGTTACATTTGTCTATAAAATATCAATTTTTAAAATTATAGATTACATTTGTCTATAAAATATCAATTTTTAAAATTATAGATTACATTTGCCTATAAAATATCAATTTTTAAAATTATAGGTTACATTTGTCTATAAAATATCAATTTTTAAAATTATAGATTACATTTGTCTATAAAATAGTGTTTCGTATAATTCTAGGCTACATTCGTTTATACACATTTGCTTATATAAATGTTAGTAAAAGTTAAAAGATAACTATATGCAATGCCAGGCCTTCAACATGATTGAATCGCCTTTGTGTTAGAAAACCAGGAAATCATAATTGTTGTGGGTATGCAGATCCACCCAGTAACAAAATCAGACAATTAATACTAGTTTATATTCATTCCAATACACAACATCATCCAAACAATTCAATGTTCAGATCAGTCGCTAAAATATATGCTATCTATTTTTCCCTTTAATATCAGCCATATGTGTTTCACAGAAGCTGATGAAAAATGCACGTTTTGTTTTTTAATTTCAATTTGACAGAGGATCAATCCTTGAGATTTATTATTAAAACTTTAGAGGAGTTCAAAAATTAGCGACAATTCTAAATCAATAGGTTTGATCAAAGTGTCAGAAAAACTGTCGATAACTTTGTCGGTAACTTTGTCGTTTTGAAATAAATGTGGGAACCACAGCACTACTTCTCCGACATTCCTTTTCCAACTTGGTGACAGCCATTGGATAAAATAGTAGTTCTGCGTATCAAGCGATTTCTGATTTTATGTACTAGAAACAGAACGAAATAAACATGTTTTATGCACTCATCCTATTTCATTGTAATACTGTATAATACTAAGTTAGCGTTTGGAATGAACAGAGACTAAACATTATCGGGAAGAGAATGATCAAAATATTTTTGCATTTTTATCAGTTTAGTTTTTAATACTTTTTGAATAAAGAACAAAATATCAACCAATAAAACTTGCACATCAAAAGAAGCAAAAACCAAAACTACAACATATTTACACAAAACTCATCTGACAATGTATGTAAAAAGCGAATAGATGAAAATGGAGTTTTCTTAGAAAGACGGCGAGTTACACAGTAGCTGTGTTATCGTATATACTTCCATATAACAGGCAAATGCACCAGCAGATGTGGGTATATGCAATTTACAATCGGACTGGACTTATGAGCGAGTACATACTGTAGCACAATTTGACTGGTCTTATGACCCCTTTGTTAATCAAACCATTTGATACATAAAATTAATAATGATAATTTTCCCTAATACGAAATAGAGCACTTGACTTGTTATTCGGATTAATTGGACTTGGAATTACAAAGGAATTACAAATCGTCCATAAAGTATTACTTGCAGGCGAGAGAGAGAGAGAGAGAGAGAGAGAGAGAGAGAGAGAGAGAGAGAGAGAGAGAGAGAGAGAGAGAGAGAGAGAGAGGGGGGGGGGGGGAGATGAACAGACTTAATAAATCCCCAATTTATACTGAGATAGAGAATGACTGGGAATAGACGAGTTCACGCACAAACATTCCGTATCTTATTTTCTATGGTAAAATGCTCTATACGTAATATGCAGGGATATAGATGTAAAACAGACATATAGACCCTAATATTGACAGAGTCGTTTGAGCCGCTTATATCCCAAACAACTTTAAATTTGGTATCTGGAACATTTCATGAGTGGATGTCAAAAGACATCTATACATTTCTTTCATTGCTGTCGTATGGTAACGTCATAGAGTTAAATATGTGTAAGTTAAAAACATTGTTTCTAGGTATTATATATTTAGCAGGTATCTTATATAGCTAAGTGTATCCATATGGTGACAATATATGTATTAGATAATCGAATATAAAACACAAATTTTTTTTATAATACATAAATCACACTTAATTGCTGTCATTATTAATAAATAAGATTTGGTTTCATGCACTTTAAATATGCATCTTTCATTATATGTTTTATATCATGTGTGTAAGGATATTGTAAGGTTATGTAATGAGATATGCGCTGCAAAAGGGATAGTGTAAAAAAATGAATGAGACGATTGTTCACACGTAGATTATTAGGAAGAAGGCTTATCGCGAAATTCCTGGAAAAATTTAATGTAGCAGAGAATTCATGTACGTCCGATTGAACTCTTGCAGGTCCGGTTGAGGTGTGCGGTTCTTTATCATGCACACAAAAAAGGAAATACTTATCCTCGACCTTACCCCAACACATCGACAAAAAAGGAAAAAAATTACTCTAACACACACACACACACACACACACACACACACACACACATACATACACCCAAATATTGTAGGAACTTATTTGGGTGGCATATTATTAATAATTGTGACATTGTACTTATTGCGTATCTTTGTAATATATCGGACGTCAAAATTGTTCAACACTTACTAGGTAATGAATTCCTATACACTTGTGGACTGCATGACCCCGAGGTCTATACAAATGTTATGATGTAAGCTGCTATATTTTCTGCAATGAGCCTTTATGAATATGTAATTAATCAAAATATTTGTTAGCTTGTTACCCTTCATTGCTAAGGAAGCAACAACAAATGAACGAATTAACTCCAAATTATCCCGCTGGTTTACCTCGCGAATAACGTTTACTTCACAGCTGTGATTACGTCGCCAAATAACTTTTCATACATTTGATGTAAAATCTTTCTTTAATTTAATTTTCTTTCAAATTTGATAACTTTATTGTGTACCTCCTACATAATGTTGAGTTACAGAATATAGGAATGGTCCATTTTATTTGTACAAAATGCTATCATGACTCCACATACAAAATGTATTCATTTTTTAATGTACGTATATGTAATTTCTATACCTAACTGAACGATTAGATGTATGAGTGTGTGATTTATATATGTAATTGTACGTCTTGTTATTCTCGTGTCCTTACCAATTTCCTTTGTTTTTAATCTTCGTAGAGAGGAGAAAAGGATGAAAAAGAAATTAAAGGTAGATACAATGATTGATCTGTTAACTTGAAGGGATGATGTGCGTATGTATGTACATTTTGTTTTAATGGAACACCGACCTTGCGATTTAGTTCCAGATAAGTTTAGGCATACACCTCAACCCCTACACATAACGGACTTCCTAAAAAAAAAAAAAAAAAACAAGGATAAGGACGAGTTTTAATAAGGGGCTGTATAGACTAAATGTGAAAATAAATTACAAACCTCCCCACGGGCGGGACTGTTAAGCCTCAAAGTTTAATTGAACACTCTGGGGCTGCATAACTTCAGTGAAACTTTAACATGGGAATATTGGGCGTGTAGAGGGACATTAGGAATGAAACAGGTGGGTGACGTCACGGTACTAGCTAGATCATCGAATTGCGGGTAGAGAGTGACTGGTAATTTCTACTAGTTTAATGAATGACGGGAGGCGGATAAGTTCAGCTAGTTCATTGAGTGGTGGGTGGCGGGGAGTGAGTAGCGGGTTCATCGAGTTCATAAACTATACCAATAAAACTCTAACCAGCACCCAATTATTCGCGAATCAAGGAAAAACACCCGCACTCGGAATTGCTTAACCTTTCAAATTCCAAGAGAAAACAATCTATTTAATTGAGTGACAAACAAAAGATTGATACAACCCATGCAGCCCATGTAGAAACAACATCAAGGGACCCAAACAACAAGGCAATACCAACAATCGAGGAACTGAACCTTAACCCTAACCCATTTCAAACACAAAACCAAGCAAGAAAATACCAAATACAAAACTTAAAAAGCACCCGTAAACGCCGTCGAGTCGACCTCACCATCTTCATCAGCAGAAGAACGTCAAAATTCCTAAACCTCAGCCATATAACCATTGTCAATGAACTCACCAAGGCAAACAGTGGGGAATTCACCATCGTTAGCCCCAACACGCACAATGTTATCGACAAGTGCAGCATAATACAACAAGTTCAGACGTTCATGGAAATGGAAACGATTGCTGTCATAAGAGACACGATGACAAGACATTAGGCACTAAAACGAAACAGTGGAATGAAAACCCACCCTCCCCTCTACCACTCCTCCCCCCCCCTCTACCACCCCACCCAAACCTATGACAACCACAAAAAGTAAAAATCAACTGCTGCCAAACAAATTAACAACACAGACGGAAACGCAAGAATGTCCTCACATTACCCAGAAGCCAGCAACATAAAATCAATCAACAATTTGAACATGTACTAAGACAGCATGGTTACGATATCCACAGGGTATATAAAATTAAAAACGTTCAATAAATAGAAACACCTACAACGGTCATTGAGTTCCTTGCGAGCAAACCGATGATGCAATTAGACCCCACGGAACTCGCAAACGGCTTCAGGAATACAAATACAAACCTTGTTTCTGTGGCAACTGTAAGAGGTGGGTTCACTTCACAAGCCACTGTAAGGGAAAAACCAAATTTAACCGCTGTGGGGGAAGTCATAGAGGGCAATGCAAGCGCAGTGAACCAAAAATTTGCAAACTGCACAGGCGCAAAGCACCCTTAGTCGCCACAATGTACATATACCTAACGTGATCAAGAGACACAATACACCTCATAGACCTGGAAAAGATCCCCTACAAAGAAGCAACAACAAGACTAAGCAGAGAAGCGAACAATTCACCACCCACCGACACGTAAGCCAAAGACAGGCTTAAGGATAAAGCACCTGCAAATCACACACACACACACACACACACACACACACACACACACACACACACACCAGATGACAACAAAAATAAAAAACAGCCCCATAAACAGCAATCAAAAGAGAATGCTGCAGTCCACCTAGGCATAAGCATACCACCAGCCTCAACGACAACACCTATACAATGAGAACGGTGTTCCAATACACCAGTGAGCTCACCAATCGTATACTGCAACAGAGCACGAATGAACACATCTCAATAAACTTGATCCATCAGTTGTTAAATGAGTTCATCCTTATATGCTTCTCCACTAAACACAACAAAACACCCCAGAACAATAGCAAATAGGGATAAGGAATACACATCAATAAAAACAAACCGTAATTTACTGGCACCATCATGGAGCCCAAGCAACAGCAGCAACAACAACATCAACAATAAAAGACACTAAAGCTACCACAACAGCAACAATCAAAATGCCATAATCTTACGGCAATGTAACTGCCGCGTGATCGCCAAAAATCATGGGAACTTATTAAGCAAATAAAGACAGTGGAACAAACAACCCTCATCATATGGCAACACACATACCCACGGGTACTAGAACCTATCCAAAAATGGCTGGATATTATATCGCATACCCCAAACACAAGACCAACTGAAAATAAAAAAGGGGCTCGCCAACTAAATCATTGATTCACTTCCCAATTCCAGCGAAGACATAACAGAAATCCCCTCACCCAAAGGAAACAACATTGAAAGTCCGACTGTCATCATCCACACTGCACACCAGGACAGACAAATAAGTGACATTACGACCCAGGAGACGACACCCCAGTCACAATTGAAAAATATAGAAGGATGATACCCAAACCCGTCGAGAACCACATACTATGCGGTGACTTTAACGCCCATAACAGCGTATGGGGGAGTAGAACTAGTAACCCAAGAGGTAAACTACTTGACAAATGAGCTGCTGAAGCAAACTTAGTGATACTCAACCACGGAGCGGGCATGTGATTGGATCACAATACGGGAAGGTTCTCAGAATTTTTCGATATCACCTTGGTCGCACAAAAACTAGCACAAATTGCCTGTTGAGAAGTGAATCAAAAACGCATTCTGGGAAATGACCACTTCCCCATAGTACTTACCCTTAACATCAGACCTCAGCTGCTAATGGGAACTTTTCCAAGCCATATTTACCCCACTCTCTCTTACCAGCCTATATCATGACGACATCGACCAATTTAACTTGAATATACTTAATGCCATAACTTCGACAGCCCAATAAATCATCCCCATGACAACGGCTAAAATGCTTAAGCTCACTGTACCATGGTGGACTGTTGATTGCAAATGAGCACCCCTGCTAAGAAAGAAAGCCCTTAACAAGTTCAAATAACACCGGCAATTATTTTAAACACTACAAAATCAGAGAAAAGGAGCTAAAGAACATGATGAAAACAGCTAAAGAGAAATCACGGCAAAACTACTGCACCAGTCTCAACTTCAAAGCCATCGCCAAACAAGTGTGACGCAAACTAAGAGCAATAAAAGGAAAATAAATCCCAACCACCTCGAAACTACCTGTCATACTTACCAACAAAGAAAAGACAAATTACTTGGCAACTCATTTCTCTAAGCAAAAACACCATTCACACCACAACTCTCCCAGAACACCGCCAAAACAACAGAAAAACAACACTCTACGCTATCCAGGGATCTTGGTTACAAACAATCGCCCTTAAACAAAGACTTTACCTTAACAAAATGGACCACGGCACAGGCCAGAAAAATGGCTACCTCACCCGGGGATGACAGCTTGGCTTCCAAATATACAAGCACATCCCGGAAAATATGACATAAAAAATAATTGAATTCTAACCTGACGAAAGGGACAAATACCAAAATCATGGGAAAATGAAATAATCATGGGAAAATGCCAAAATCATGGGAAAATACCAAAATCATGGGAAAATGTCAAATCATGGGAAAATGCCAAAATCATGGGAAAATGCCATAATCATCCCAATATCAAGACCAGGCAAAGAACTCTCATATATCAACTCATATAGGCATAAACCACTAACGCACGACATTGTTAAAATCATGGAAACCATGATAAATAACAGGTTTCAATACCATATGGAAATGAACAACCTGATATCCGAGAATCAAAGTGGATTCCGCAAAGAAAGATCTACCCTGGACCAACTGGTACGTCTGGAGGCGAGCATTAAACTCGCGTTGAACAGCAAACGCAAAGGCGATCGACACCTCATCGCAATAATTCTTGACCTGGAAAAAGCGCTTAGTATAGCTTAAGAACTAGCTGAACCCGCCACCCGCCACTCACTGAACTATCTTAACTTACCCGCCACCCGCCACTCACTGAACTATCTCAACTTACCCGCCACCCGCCACTCACTGAACTATCTCAATTTACCCGCCATCCGTCTCTCACTGAACTATCTCAACTTACCCGCCACTCACTGAACTATCTCAACTTACCCGCCACCCGCCACTCACTGAACTATCTCAACTTACCCGCCACTCACTGAACTATCTCAACTTACCCGCCATCCGTCTCTAGTTGAGATAGTTCAGTGAGTGGCGGGTAAGTTGAGATAGTTCAGTGAGAGACGGATGGCGGGTAAGTTGAGATAGTTCAGTGAGTGGCGGGTGGCGGGTAAGTTGAGATAGTTCAGTGAGTGGCGGGTGGCGGGTAAGTTGAGCTATCTCAACTTACCCGCCATCCGTCTCTCACTGAACTATCTCAACTTACCCGCCACCCGCCACTCACTGAACTAGATGTAATTATCCATCACAAGCCACCTGCCTATAACTGAGCCAGTTGAACTTACCCGTCACCCACCACTCACTGAACTATCTGTAATTACCCATAAGACGCCACCCGCCAATAACTGAACCAGCTGAGCTTACACGCCACCCTCAACTCACTTAACTAGCTGAACATACCCGCCACCCACCATCTGCTTCTCACTGAACTAGCTGTACTTACCGGATACCGGACACTCACATAACTATATGAACGTACCCGCCACCCGATACCTTCTACTCGCTTAACTAGCTGAACTTAACGCCTCCTCACAAACTAACTAGTCCGGTGACGTCACCAGTCTGTTCCATTAACATTGTATCTATACATTGCCAATGTTTCCATGTTAAAAGAATCCGATTGCTTTCATTGCCTGGTTAACGGGGTCCTCATTTGGTACGAGAACCCTTTTCGAACAATCTGTTTCACGAAACCTGACTTGATCATTTTTGCACACCGTTCAAAATTAACAAGCTATTTTTACCAAACAGTGACTATACTTATTTATGTCGCATAGAAATCTTAGTATTCAAACTTGTTAGGGACTTAATACATATATACTTTTTACTAGAAATATTGGGAAGTTAAGCTAGTTAAACAAATTTTATGGCTTCATGGGTTTGATATAATTGCATAGGTGGCTCACACATTATTGGTATTTTCCTGTCCATTAGTAATAACTGGACATTTATTTGAATTAAGTACGGTATCACGATGTTGTGGGCTGTGCGACATCTTTGGACTTATTGGTACCTCTCTTTTATTGCCACAGCTCGGATAACTCCAAAATGGCGGAGATGCGAAACTAATTTCCAATACCTCCACTTGTGCCATTGCACACCATAAACACACTTAATTGGCTGTCAGGGTTGAGTGTGCGTTGGGTCTATTCCCACTCACCCAGGGTCCTCCATTCAGGTCAAGTTACTTAATAGCTGCCCCGACCTGACGACAAATTAAATATTACTCATTGAGGACATAAATGCACCATTGCCCCCCCCCCCCCCCCCCGAGTAAATTAATATCCAGGTTTGCTGGAAACTTTAAACAGTGATACATGCCCCTAGTGGGCGATACAGCGCTATAATTCAACTTCATCATCATGTTAAATTCTCATTCAGGCTATCCAGGTCCAGGCTGATTTGTCATACCTTGAGGCTATACAGTCCGGAGGGTGGGATCTATAATGTATTTTCTCAATGAGGCTATACAGCGCCCTATTACAATTAAGACGAAATGGCAAAATTCTTAATATACAATATATGGTAAATATCGACGGTGTGCGATAATGATTACCCGCTAACGATTTTCCTGCAATTTAGTTTGCATTAACATCTGGTTCCCGAGGCAAGCGCCTCGTTCGAGGACCTCTCCACTTCCCCGTTAGTACGATACTGAAACAAATCTAAGACTTTCTCATCATGAATGTCAAAGCCAAGTAAAAATTCTTGCTTCAATTAGCCTACACTTACTTCGGCAATTTTTGCACAGTGGAGCTATTAAACATTCCGTGGCCCGACGAGGGATATTTTAGCTAAAATAAAATTAGTGCATTCGTTAGTGCATTCGGTATGACATAATAATCATTTAAAATGAAAAAAAAATCCTACATTGCATTTTCAACGATGTTAAGGTAAGGCTCATTACAATATCATGATAGCAATCGAAACTATCCACATAAATCAAATTTAAAGTTTGAATAGACAGTCTGACAAATTGTTGACTTACTATCTGTAGATCTAGCTATGCATAACAGTCCTAAATCTTTTCTTCTTTTTACGATAATTCAACTTATTCAGCATAATTTCAAGCAGAGAATGTAGATAAACTGTGATCAGACCTATGTGAATTAGGTTATGTACACACAAAGGCTAATAATCTTGAAATGAATAAAATATAAGAGAGGACATTTCCCATCAAAACATTCGTTAGATCTCTCTTCAGACTTTATTTTACAATAATCGATTTTTTAAAGAAAGTAAACCTGTGTCAATGGATGAATTGTCGTTGTTATCCTGCAGAATTATATTTTTATATTTTGTTCTGTGGGACTATTTTAAAGTGATCAGAGTGCCTTCATTCAAAGCATATTTTGATTTGACTACAAAAGTCGGTATTGAAATTGAGTTATCGAAAGAATGGTTGCTTGCAAATGTTAGGCGTATTTCAATGTTTGAGGAACGATAACAACACACCTTATATAATTAAAACAATCTAACAAGGGATGAATCAAATGCAATAATCGAATGAGAACCCGTGAGAATTTGATTGTATTCGATGTACGTTGTTATTGTGGAAATGAATAACATCATATTTCATTGTACCGTTTGCAAGATGAAAATATTCGTTGCATGTTCAATTGTATACCGTCAACAAGACGTCCCATAACTTTGTTATGGCGGCAAACTGCTATACTTTTGTAGTTCAACCTTGTGAATTTTAAGCACCTGAGATAAAATTTGGGGCATGACATAACGTTGTGAATTTTAAGTGCCTGATATAAAATTTGGGGAATGACATAACGGTGTGAGTTGTAAGTGCCTGAGACAAATTTGGGGCATGGTAAGTAGAAAGAGGCCACCTTAAGGATATGAATACTCTTTCAAACGAAAATGGCCAGTACACTACGTATACAATGCGAGTATGCAATATTAATTTGACAGTATCTCATATTCCTATATTTACTTTCAAACATTCATGAACTCTTGTCAATAAAACGTAGGATTTATTACAATACCGTCTTCATTATAAGAAATCTAAATACAATATTAAACTTGATGAAATCAAATACAATATGAACTTTTATAAAAATTTAAATTGAATATGAAACTTGATCAAATCTCATTAAATAAGGAATTGTGAAGAATAATGGAAAAAGAAAGAAACTCGATGAGATCTAAATTAAATATAGCATTGGGTCACAGACCCAATCAAATTATGAAGTGAACGTTCATAATGGTTTTCCAGACCCAAGCAAATTATAAATGACACTAACAGTCATATCGGTACTCTAGACCCAAGCTAATTATGAAGCTAACGGTCATAACGGTACTCCAGACCCAAGCAAATTATCAAGCTAACGGTCATATCGGTACTCTAGACCTAAGCTAATTATGAAGTTAACGATCATAACGATACTCTAGACCCAAGCTAATTATGAAGCTAACGGTCATATCGGTACTCTAGACCCAAGCTAATTATGAAGCTAACGGTCATATCGGTACTCTAGACCTAAGCTAATTATGAAGCTAACGGTCATATCGGTACTCTAGACCCAAGCTAATTATGAAGCTAACGGTCATAACGGTACTCCAGACCCAAGCAAATTATCAAGCTAACGGTCATATCGGTACTCTAGACCTAAGCTAATTATGAAGTTAACGATCATAACGATACTCCAGACCTAAGTTAATTATGACGCTAATGGGGGCATGATCCAAGAGGAGTTCACAGAATCATAAAGCTGGGATGGGGGTGAGGTGAGATGCACAGTAGAGTCAGAATATAGAAGCAGGTAACATGAGGGTTGATGCTGACAATAAAAGCGCATACGTTCATTGTTAGGTAGATAGCTGTGTAATAGCAAACAAATAAAATGAATATACTCGGCGAGTTACTGATTCAGCAAGGGATTTAAAGACATGTACACTGAGATTTCCTTTACAATATTTTGAGAATCGTAAGAATTGATGAAAATGTCTAAATTTAAACAAGATAAAAGAAAGATACATTTTGACTCCCCTCAATTTCTGGGATCTGTGTAATGTGTTTATGTTGGACTGTATATGCGGATTGTTCTTAAAATGGTCGTGCTACCGATGTATAGCGTCCATTTCGCTGACACCGTCATATATATTCATTACATAAACTTGTGACTTCGCCTGCAATGTAGTGCACGCACGTTTCGTGTTTCCATGGACACCACATTTGGTGCAAACAAAGATAAACTGTTCCTAAAGTCGTACCTACTACCGTCTGAAATGAGAAAGACAGTAAAATCGCCTTATAACACTGAGCTTCATTCATTGTTTGAGTTGTTATTCAACACACAACCTTATAATTTTCTTTCGTTGTACAAACGTTTGGCTATAAACATTGTAATCTGTCCTAGATAATACACCATTTTAGTTTGGTCCAGCTTCCTGAGTCTGGTATGGTCATCCCATGAGGGATATATTAAGAGTTTCGTATTGTTGCTTTTTAGTTTGTCGTGGTATAAACCGTTAGGAGCCAAATACGCAGCAAATAATACCCGATAATATGAACCCACCACACCCCATCCCCAAACAAACCTGTAAGGATCCATGTATTATATTGTAGAACTGTGTCCAAATGTGTTCGTCGTTGGACTCCCATCAACCTACCCCTACGTCACTGTAAAGGCGATGTAGTAAAATGTTAGGCATGGTTTAGTTTTAGTTTGCCAGCTCCGAAATAGGTGGCAATATTAGAGGTCTTACCCAGTCTAGAGATTTAAATCGTTTTGGTTTCTGGTCATTCTACCTATATAAGAGATTTAAATATCCTCAACGTATCATTATGGTAACGTTACCTGTCAATCACAGTAGAAACAATTAAACAAATGGTATGTCACCCAGGAGAAAGATATACCTTGCTCGTCACGTTTCAGGCTGTTCTCTTAATGAAATACAGGGTAGGGTAAGACTTTGTCATGAAGGAGAACATATGCCTGGAGTATTTCGTTCATCCCCATCACAAAAAGGAAATCGAGACCAAAACTGTTGTAGTGTGTCTGTGATGAGGAATTTCAATGTAGCGTTAACAATTTGTTACATTATCCTGACACCAGGCCAACCAGTCCTAATACTAACCTCTTAATGCTGAACCCAAAGCGAGGCAGCTCTTAGTACCATTTGTGTAAGTCTTTGGTATGACTCGGCTGGGGAATGAGCCCACGACCTCCCGCTTCAGCTGCGGACGCTCTAACCACTAACCACTCGGCCATCGGAGCGTTCAACTATCGAAGAACATTTGATGTATTATCGCTGATCATTATCAGCCATTGATCGCTTTGCATTTAAAATAGCGACTAAAAGGTAAACAGTTAATTTATCAAAGTCTTCACTCATATTCTTATCATATGATAAATCAGAACTAATATATTGAAAAGCTTCGGTGTTGTTTGCTCTCCACCGCCTCTCCATTTGATGAAGTGTACTCGGAAATGATCTCAAATTATTGGGGTCATTAGAAAAGTCGACCTTTACAAAAGCCAAGTTCTGTCAAAACTATGAGTAAACAGGGTTGTCGCTGATGTATATAAAAAACCTCAGAAAGTGGAACGTTTACTATTCTGTGCTGAAGATGTTAGTTTTGCCCGTCTGTAAACAATGTTAATATCTATCTATCTATCTATCTATCTATCTATCTATCTATCTATCTATCTATCTATCTATCTATCTATCTATCTATCTATCTATCTATCTATCTATCTCCGTTTGTCTGTCTGTCCATCCGCCCATCCGTCCATCTGTCAATCTATCTTGCACGCGAAAATAAGCGTTGCCTTGAAATAATATAATTTAGAACAGACTTCAAATGGTATCAGTTACCATAGCATTAATGCATCCATATATATATATATATATATATATATATATATATATATATATATATATATATATATATATATATATATATATATATATATATATATATATATATATATATATATATATATGTGTGTGTGTGTGTATATATATATATATATATATATATATATATATATATATATATATATATATATATATATATATGATAGTATTTTCACTATTTAACGACGTTAGAACATTGCAAATCAAAACATTTTTCCGGCATCTAACCATAAAAATGATTAAATAGATATATAATACATTTTCTCACTGGTCCGTATACAGACTATGGCATAAGGACAGTAGTAGTGTATAGTAACCCGCTGTCAAGTAAAAATGTGAACGGTTCTGTAATAAATGCAGGGTTTTCCATTCAATGCTAATGCTTTATATTATTTTGTACTAATTCAGTCATTTAAACATTTATTATTATTTGGGGGGAATGCATCTATTAACTCAGTGTGATTCAAAATAAAATTTAAATGACACCTTATTGAACATGAATAAAACTTTTAAATTGTCGGACCCCCAGTTTTGATAAGAAATATTAGAAGCATAACGTTGATTAAAATAAAATGTACACGAGTTATGCCAATAAGTATAAGGGCGGGCTAGGATAACTGATTGTATAAAATGAACAGGAGTTCTACCAATAAGTATAAAGGCAGGCTTGGATAAATGATTGTAAGATGGATTAGACCAAGTGACTGTAGGTAAATTCAGTATTATACATCTAACATGTTATCAGTGGCACTCGTCAAGGCCCTGTAACAACTGTATTATATCACTACGATACTTGTCAAGGCCTTGTAACAACTGTATTATATCACTGCAACACTCGTCAAGGCCTTGTAACAACTGTATTATATCACTGCGACACTCGTCAAGGCCTTGTAACAACTGTATTCTTTCACTGCGACACTCGTCAAGGCCTTGTAACAACTGTATTATATCACTGCGACACTCGTCAAGATCGTGCATTATATGTATTCTGTCAAAACTACACTTTTTTTAAGGCCGTATAACATATGTTTTATTTATTATTTAAAACAATCTCGACAGGGTCGTTTAGCATCTGCGGTCTATCTCAGTCAGCGTAACAAAATATTTGTAGTGTTTTTGTTGCAATAAAATTAGTGAGGATGTGTGTGTGTGTTTGTGTGTGATTAGTTTTTGTTTAACGTATCTTTAACAATTGTTCAGTTCGCTACGATGTCTGTAGTGTGGAAGTTTATAGGGATGTCTAGCACGGGAGGATCATGCTACATATATGTATCATGATGTCCTACCTAATCACATGATCATGCTACATATATGTATCATGATGTCCCACCTAATCACATGATCATGCTATATATATGTATCATGATGTCACACCTAATCACATGATCATGCTACATATATGTATCATGATGTCCTACCTAATCACATGATCATGCTACATATATGTATTACATGATCATGCTACATATATGTATCATGATGTCCCACCTAATCACATGATCATGCTACATATATGTATCATGATGTCCCACCTAATCACATGATCATGCTATATATATATATGTATCATGATGTCCTACCTAATCACATGATCATGCTACATATATGTATCATGATGTCCTACCTAATCACATGATCATGCTACATATATGTATCATGATGTCCTACCTAATCACATGATCCTAACACAAAGCTGACTAATCCTAGCACTAATCTATTGACGCTTAGCACCATTTTATTAAGTCTTTGGTATGACTCGGTTGGGGTTTGAACCCACGACCCCTCGCTTCCGAGGCGGACGCTCTAGCCTATAGACCACCGGAGCGGTAGTGAAGAAGTGCAATACCTAGCTATTACCTAATTTCACTGTACATCGATCAATACAGACTGACTCCATAAAACCAAAACGTGAACACCTAGTTTAAATGTAATACATTGCCATCAAACAGTTGGCTTCTTTGGTAGTTCAAATATTTTAACAAAAACTTGAATATCTTTGAATTGTGAAATGTATTAAAGTTGAAATGTAGACTTTCCATATTGAATAATTAATTTGTTTAATGTAATATTTACCCAATTATATACGATTAAAAATAAGATATTGATGTGACGTTAAAGAATATGCAAATTGTGTCCTTTCATATTCAAATTCAAAATGTATCTTTTCATATGCAAAATGTATCTTTTCATATTCAAAATGTATCTTTTCATCCTCAAAATATACCGTTTCGTATGCAAGATGTATATTTTCATATTCAAAATGTATCTTTTCATATTAAAAATGTAGCTTTTCATATGCAAAATTTGTCATTTCGTATTCAACATGTATCTTTTCATATGCAACATGTACCTTTTCAAAATGTGTCTCCTCAAATGCAACGTATATTGCAGTCAATTGTTATAATACATATATTCGGTTGTATATGTTTTTCATATGTGTACAATAGCTGCCATTAAGTTACATAATAATAAATCATTTCATATAAATAATCATTACTTGCTTGCATGGAATTGCATGGAATTGGAAATAATTTTGTATTCTTTTAAAATACAATACAGTATTTACTAGTAATGGCATCTTATTCCTTTGGAATATAATTCATTCAGTTCATTCAACTTAAAATAATATGTTTTCAATTGGAATACAATTTGATTCAATTTATGTAAGTTATCACAGCCATACATTTTTAAATTAAGATATCACAGCCATACAAGTTTTAATAAGATAGCACAGCCTTAATTTTTTCAATGAGTTATCACAGCCTTAAATTTTTAAATAAGATATCACAGCCGTAAATTTTTCAATAAGATATCACAGCCTTAAATCTTTCAATGAGATATCACAGCCTTAAATGTTTAAAATTAGATATCACAGCCTTAAATCTTTCAAGTAGATATCACAGCCTTAAGCTGATATAAGTTACAAAAGCACTACAATGATGCAATTATTAGAAAGCCTAAAATGGCATAACTTATCATAGCCTTCAAATGGTGCACGTTATTATGACCTTAAAATAATACATGTTACAGCGGCCTTGAAAAGGTAAAAGGTATCGTGACCTTAAGACGGTATAAGTTATCATGGCCTTCGATTGAACAAGTTAGCATGTCCCTAAATTGGTCCAGGTTATCATGGCCCTAAAGTGGTACTAGTTATCATGGCCCTAAATAATGTATGCTATCAAAGCCTAAAATGGTATATTTATTATAATTATCATGACCGTAAAATAGTATAAAATATCATGGCCCTGAAATTGCAATTTTACATCATCCTAAAATGGTAGAAGTTATCATGGTCCTAAATAGGTAGAAGTTAGCATGGCCCAAAAATGTGGTAAGATATCATGGAGCTAAAATGGTACAAGTTATCATGGCCCAAAAATGGTATAAACTTTCAACTTGTATAAGTTTACCAAATGAACCCATTTAATTAACATTAAGTCAATCCTTAACTGCAGTGGCGTTAGATGTTAATATTCTCTCTCTTTCTCTCTCTCTCTCTCTCTCTCTCTCTCTCTCTCTCTCTCTCTCTCTCTCTCTCTCTCTCAGCATGTTGAAGCATGTGTATTCACTCTTGATTTTGCTTTCACTTGATGATCCATGCATACATTTTAAAGGAAGACCCACGTAATGATGACTAGTTGAAAACTACATTATCGAACACTAAAAGCAAAGTAACAACACAATGAACATCTAAAGCCTTTGACATAAGCCAGTTACTGGCGATTATAAGGTTATTCTAATTTATTTAAATGTCAACAGTGACACGTTTGATATAAGATGGGCCGAAGACCTTTCCCATTTAAGATGATTCTTTGATCAATTGAATACTTCACCAAAAATGAAATAATATATAGAAATATAAGGACATATGTCTACTGCATTACATATCGTATTTATTTCATTTCGAATTGTATACAAGTTTAATGAACTTAACGATAATGTGTGTGTGTGTGTGTGTGTGTGTGTGTGTGTGTGTGTGTGTTACTTTCTGGATGCTTATGTCAGATGAAAATGTTGTGTGATTAAAGGGTTTCTATCTGGATTTTAAAATCAAAAACACACATGTACTTATGATCCACTCCCATTCGTACTTGAATACAATTCAAGTGTAAATATGAAATATAGTGATTTTACTTGGTGCGATCAATACAGTTGTCGAACCTTAATGATTTGCCGGGCCACGTGACGCAGTGATCTAGCAAAGAGAGCGTATACGTTCGTGATATGCATTTTTATCCTGTAAACTATGAATTGTATCAAACTAAAGAATGATAATACTGAGATGGGGAAATATTAAACGTCATTAAGAAAAAAAAGGAGCCCAGAGAAAATATAGATCCACAGCCTACCACACGGTGAAGTTTAAAGATTCCATGTCCGACGTACCGTTGGAGAAAGCAGAAGATTTGCATGATCGTTGTATGTAATACCTTGGCTTTTGATGGTCCCTAACTGTCATGTAGTTTCGTACAGGGACAAGAACGATCTCAAGTAATTCTACTTGGCAAAGCCAGGTTCGAAAGTGTTGAAATTTGAAAGGATTGTTTAGTGTGGTTCCACTGAAGTCTGAAAACTCCACGATACCATTGATTAACTGCTTGGGTAACTGTTCTTGGAACAGATGATCTTCGTTCATGTTTAGCGGACCCTTGGGAATGAAAGTTTACACTTCCACGCGAAGTCTCGATTTAGGTTTTGAAAACGGCATCATTTTCAGTCATCAAATGGAAAGCAGCACTGCTACGATTCAGTCTCAGGTGGATATCAATTCTGTTCAGCAGCGACGTTTATTGCAACCACATGTCCAAACGCAAACGACCCATCAGTTCTAAACGTCGTCCCTCTTTGATTTGGTTTCGTAACATTGAATCCCACATTTTGGTTGGGTTCTTTCTCTGTAATCATATTTGTGCCCTCGGATTTGCCTGCCGCATCACGTTTCCATACCACACATGCATCCAGATGGGTTTTCTTAGCGTCTTTTTCGTGCGTCAAAATATTTTCCGGGTTATATCGGTAAAGGTAAGTATATACTACTTCTGACTAGTTTGTTATTCAAGTATAAATCCATTGGGCTGAACAGGGAATACACAAAATAGTTGACGAGAGCTACTGGTGCGTTGTCTATAGTACCTCCATACGGATCGAAAAGATTGACTTTCATGTACAAGTAATTGCTATTAAGATCGACGTAATCTTCAAGATTTCATTTGATTTCAAACGAGATGAGATCTTAATCGTTAAGGAGGAGACGGGATGAAATTCTAGTCGTTGGGATTCTTGTATCGTCATCATGGTGGGTGGCATGGCAAACATATTTAGTTCCGACTTGGAGCCGGCCCAATATCCTCGGTGCATACTTTTTCTCTCTGTTTTTTAAATGAAATAATCAAAACGTCTTAATCTAGGACGGTTCTTTTTATCTTGGTTTTTCCAGCTGTGAGAGTATGAAGTCCTCTAGATTAGTGTCTTAATCGTCTTTTTCTGCCCTGTTCTTGCCGTAGCGTTAGGGAATCAGGAATGAATGACTAGGCAGCGTCCAGGGCATTTATTTGAGTTCCTCCTCGGCTCCAAATGTTTATGCCCGTTTGAAGCAATATATATTTGCCTGTTCTCAATAATGATTCTTTGTGATTTTGTTTGTCGATAATGACATTTTGGAGAAATCCCATGCGTGAACGCGGCATCTTGCAAGACGCACAATCCTCGCGTTAACATCGGTTTTGTGACGGGGGCCACCAGCGAAAGGCCGAATTTAGCATATCTCCTAAACGATGTCCTCGCTTTTGATAGACTACTCGGCACACTGGACTTACGAGTCGTAAGATAATCGTTTTCGAAATAGGAGTTTCACCATGACTTTTCATTTGCTGATTGAAATATTTTGTCTCAGATCTTGTTTTTATAGCAATGTTTAGTGTCAAAATACGAGTTACTGACATGCGAATAGTGAGGATGTACTAATTTGCGGTGAGGTAGCTTCTGAATGTCCTCTTCTAAACTAGGCATTATCAACAGTGTATTTATTTTATCAGAGGTAATAAATGTACTCTTTACAAAGAAATCTGGCATTCGTTGTTGAATGGTCACCTTGTAAGTAGAATGATGAGTAGCCACCTAAGTCTTCTGGTCATCGCCCAGTTGAACAGGGTATGACCACTGGTTCTAACATTGGTGACGTAACGAATGCAATTGGTTTTGTGTTGGATTGTTGTTTCCTGACCAACTTTCTCTAAATATGTTCTCTCCACTCCACAGCCAAACTACGTATGCTATCTTATAAAGTATCCATCCATAGATTGCTAAGGTCGTCCCATTCAAGGTAGGTGGTGAAAATCAGAAGACGATCGAACATATTCCAGGTAATCCGAATCTTTCTGCTCTGATTCGTGAAGTGACATACCGCAACTGAACCACATAACATTAACCCTTTTGCCCAAGTAGATAAATCCGCCTCTGTCTAATTCTTCAGAGCTAGGTCCTCCCAGATATATGCGCAATTTTGCTCGTATGGTTTGGAATCGACTTTCCAATTTTCAGTATTCAGGCTAGCCCACAAAGAACGAATATTCGTCTTTTAAAGGCTCATTTCGACGAGGGTACGGTTACATCCGCAGACGTTTGCTCATTTTTGGATGAGGCATGATAACCGCTGACTTCTTGTTTCAGTCTCAAAAAGGCATCCACGTAGACATACAAATGCCTTTCTGAGTTTGGCCGACCTTTTCATATTTACCTCTCGTCGGAAAGTGGTAAATTTTGTACACTTCTAACAGTTGGTATACCAGTACAAAAGCTTTAAATAATTCACGCTGACTCACTTTCCCGTCAAAGCGCGTTCTTCCTGGGTTTGCTGACAAGGTCGGTCTTGGTTGCCTGTTTCGGCACAAGGGAAACATGAGTTTTCCTTGGCCATGGTGAGGTACAATCGGATGGTACAAGTACGCTGGAGGCAAGACTTTACATTTAATCAGCCTTCGTAGTGTCCAATGTTGTCCTGGTCGATGTATTCCGTCAACAATTTCGGAAGTCCTGCATGAAAGTGACAACAACTTGACAGAATTTAAGGAAATGATGGGGGAGATGCTAAAAGAATAATAGGAGGAAAAGGGAGGATGAATAGGAAATAATAAGAAAAAGGGAATGGAACGAAAAGATGGAGAAGGAAAAAGAAAAAAAAAGGTAAAAAGGAAGGAAAAGAGGACAATAGAAGGGAGAAACATGAGGATAAAAGAATCAGAAGAAGACAATAATGTGTGGGAAAGAAGCTGGTGGAGGAAAAAAATTAGAAGACAAGGAAGAAGAATAAAGAAAAGTTCTTTTTCAGGGCCAATCATATATCTTGAAAATATTTGCTCTCTTGCCAACAACAGTCTAGTCGATTTTATAATTTATGTTTGCCTGAAAATATTTTCTCTCTTGAATACAAAACTTTTTATGTTGATTTGCTTCTTTAGGTGTGATACATTGATGCTTATGTTTGTGTTGTGTATGTCTATGTCTCTACCGTATTTGTCTCTCCCTAGAGTAGCGCGTATTAAGGTCGGTCACTTGCAACATCTTTGCCAAGTACACTGACGTAACACCTACCTGTTCCATTCATATTCTCCCTATACAAAACCTCAACCTCTCTCCAACATTCATTTGACACTGTAGTGGTCTAAAGTCAATTTTGACACTGTGGTGCCGGGACACCGTTTTGACTGGATTTCCCATTGACGCTATAACTTTTGATGCGATAGTGCGGGACACATATCTGACTGTCTTGTCCATTGACGCCGTGTCGCCATCTATCACTTTAACTTGACAGCGTGTCCTAAGGTGATACGTATCGAGCGTTTTAGCTGAAGTAAAATTTTAAGATAATCTAGCACTTCAGCTGACCGGATGTCCTATCGTAATATTTATCGAGCACTTTAGCTGACGGGAGATCGTACGGGTAATACGTATCAAACACTATAGCTGACGGACTGTCCTATGGTAATACTTGAATTAAAATGTGTTCCTCAACCATGTGGACGTTCATCGTTTAAAGAAAAATTGTCTATGTCTGCCTTAGTTTCACATATATTAGTTTTGATGGAGAAAAGTATTATCCCGGCAAGAACCTTCCTTACAATTGTAATCTCTATTTAAAATCCCTCTAGCCAAGAAATATCGAGGAAATGCAAAGTAAGGACGATAACGGCCTGCCTTTTAAAAACTCAAGTATTTAAGACGGCAATAATATCTCGTTATGTTTCCCCAAATTGGTTGAGAATTAGAAACCTGTTGTGTGCATATTTTTTTCTTTCTAGTAACCACTCAGAAGCCGAATATGCATGACTTTATATATCTTTTGCTTCGCAAGGCGTTTAGTTATCCACTTGTCAAGAATGGACAGACGTGTTAGAACCAAACTTTCTATTTACTAATAATAGCATCCTTTTTATTGATATAAGAATCGTCATTGATCTGGAATGCTGCCATATTTACACATTGTATTTCACATGCAAATACTATATCAAACGCTGATATGAGAACTCTCGTGCTGTCATGCGCATTTTAATGTTAACAGCTGGCTTCTTTGTTCATATTCATGCTTTGTGATGTATCCATAAATATGTATGCGTCTGACTGGACGTTCAATATTTCCTTATCTCAGTATTACCATTATTTAGTATGTTAAAATTCATAGTTTACAAGATTAAAAAGTGTGTTGGAAGTAAAATGTTAATGGAATAGCATACAGTGTCTTTTTAAAAATGTCAATGCGTCACGTGGTCCGGCAATTCATTAGGGTTCGACAGCTGGATTGATCAAGTAAAATCACTATTTTTCATATTTACAATAGATTCGGATTCAAGTAGGAAGAGGAGGGGTTTATAAATATATGTGTTTATTTGCACTTGCAAATATCACGAATGATTGACAAATCTTTGATCTTATCATACAGTTGAACTGAAATAGCTGTGACTAATTATGTTCTAGATTCTTGTCTTGATTACCCTTCCGGGATATATAATGGCTAATGCATTAGGTAACTTATCTGAAAATGGAGGAGATAGAAGGACCATACAAAGTCATTAAAACACGGCGGAACAAAGTGTATATTTGGACAATCGAATATAATAATGCAGAATAACTGATATGGTCCAGACAAGCATTTCTTTTCAGTGCAGTGTCTGTCTGGAAACAAAGACTGACATGCAAAGCATTTTGGTTGATAATTATCGTTATATCTTATAAAATGCAACTATTTATAGAATTGAATGTACCTTCATTTTGTTCTGTATTTTGTTTAAAAGCAATTACGTCACATCCAGGTGCCACAATTGTTTGGCCTTCATATGAAAAAGAAATTATTGATTAATTACAGTATCATATAGTTTGTTATATCTCATTGATACGCAACTGTATTGAAGCAAAGGAGACGTTCATACGTAAATAAATGGGATCTGACACGTATTGTTTGGGACTGCTATCACTTCAAAGATGATTTTTGTGTAAAACTAAAATATCGCTAAGTGGCATTCAAGCAGACAAGTGCACTTGTGCACCTAAAGAATGAATACAATGTGCTCAGCGGAAATGCTTGTTTATGCAAAAGCTCATTATTACTAGGCTTTTAAATCTTTATCTTGCCCAATGATTGTATTGGGACGTGATGGACTTCTCTTACGTACAAACATCGATCAAAGCTTCTTTGCGAGGAGCAAAAGAACTACTAGTTTTGATGAGGCCGTGGTTAGAAAACAAAACAAATATTAACATAGTGAAGTTGTTTGGATCCATGTGTGAGAATATAATTTACACCTTTGTCTGTATTTACAGGTGTAATAACTGATGATAGTGTGTGTGTGTGTGTGTGTGTGTGTGTGTGTGTGTGTGTGCAATTTGGGGTTTTAACGTAGCTTCAAACAAACTTCAGTCATATAGTCAGTGTGGCAGTTTAGCATTGGTTAATAATGCCGAAGACATATAGCATGATGTCCTACCTAGTCACATTATCTTAAAATCAGGCAGACCAGTCCTAGTACTAATATCGTAATGCTAACGCCCATCGAGGCAGCTGCAGGTACCATTAATAATCGGCCGGGGTTCAAACTCGTGACAACCAGCAATCGAGACGCACATTCGAACCACTTAAGCCAGTGAAACGTGATGACTGATGATAAAATAAAAGTCTTTATAATTCTTTGCTATACAATAATATATTTATCTACTGTATTATATAGGTAAAAATAAACTGTAAATCTCTGCCAATGTCCATGTCAATTTATTTAATCTTCATATAACAGTGGGCCCCAGTGGCCGGGTGGTCAAAAGCGCTAACCGTTCTGAATCACTGCCATCTCACAACTGATTCTGTGGGCTCGAATCTCAGGCCTGGCTAACGTATGTATGCAAGAAAGCTTGCATGTAGCTTCTCGTGGGTTTATTGTTCTTTATCCATCAGTCATATTGCACGCTATGTATAACCTTGTGCTACAAAATGGCGTTAAACCTCTAACTACAACAACTATTCTTCATGTTCCAAAATAAGACACCTATTTTTAACAAATTGACTCGGCATCACGTTGTCTTGATTTTCAGTAAAAGATTACCGCTTGTTGACACAAGCACGGTATTTGAAGGATGCTAGTCTATGAAGGATACTAGTCTGCATGAAGGATATCAGCCTATGAAGGATACAATCTATGAAGGATAATAGTCTATGAAGGATAATAGTCTATGAAGGATAATAGTCTACGAAGGATAATAGTCTATGAAGGATAATAGTCTATGAAGGATTATAGTCTATGAAGGATAATAGTCTATGAAGGATTATAGTCTATGAAGTATAATTGTATATGAAGGATAATAGTCTATGAAGGATTATAGTCTATGAAGGATATTAGTCTATGAAGGATAATAGTCTATGAAGGATAATAGTCTATGAAGTATAATAGTCTATGAAGAATAATATTCTATGAAGGATAATAGTCTATGAAGCATACTAGTCTATGAAGGATAATAGTCTATGAAGGATAATAGTCTATGAAGGATAATAGTCCATGAAGGATAATAGTCTATGAAGGATAATAGTCTATGAAGTATTATAGTCTATGAAGGATAATAGTCTATGAAGGATATTAGTCTACGAAGGAAAATAGTCTGTGAAGGATAATAGTATATGAAGGATTATAGTCTACGAAGGATAATAGTCTATGAATGATTATAGTCTATGAAGGATAATAGTCTATGAAGCATACTAGTCTATGAAGGATAATAGTCTATGAAGGATTATAGTCTATGAAGGATAATAGTCTATGAAGGATAATAGTCTGTGAAGTATAATAGTCTATAAAGTATTATAGTCTATGAAGGATTATAGTCTATGAAGGATAATAGTCTATGATTGATTATAGTCTATGAAGTATAATAGTCTATGAAGGATAACTGTCTATAAAGGATTATAGTCTACGAAGGATAATAGTCTATGAATGATTATAGTCTATGAAGGATAATAGTCTATGAAGCATACTAGTCTATGAAGGATAATAGTCTATGAAGGATAATAGTCTATGAAGCATACTAGTCTATGAAGGATAATAGTCTATGAAGGATAATAGTCTATGAAGCATACTAGTCTATGAAGGATTATAGTCTATGAAGGATAATAGTCTATGAAGCATACTAGCCTATGAAGGATTATAGTCTATGAAGGATAATAGTCTATGAAGCATACTAGTCTATGAATGATTATAGTCTATGAAGGATAATAGTCTATGAAGCATACTAGTCTATGAAGGATAATAGTCTATGAAGGATAATAGTCTATGAAGGATAATAGTCTATGAAGGATAATAGTCTATGAAGTATAATACTCTATGAAGGATAATAGTCTATGAAGGATAACAGTCTGTGAAGGATTATAGTCTATGAAGGATTATAGTTCGTGAAGAATTGTAGTCTATGAAGGATAATAGTCTAGAAAGAATAATATTCTATGAAGGATAATAGTCTATGAAGGATAATAGTCTATAAAGGATATTAGTCTATGAAGGATACTAGTGTGCAGGAAGGATATTAGTCGACGACGGGCATGTCTGCTTGAAGGATATTAGTCTATGAAGGAAACAATCTATGAAGGATTATTAATCTGCAGGAAGGATATTGTCTATGAAGGATAATAGTCTATGAAGCATACTAGTCTATGAAGGATAATAGCCTATGAAGGATAATAGTCTATGAAGGATTATAGTTTATGAAGAATAATAGTCTATGAAGGATAATAGTCTATGAATAATAATAGTCTATGAAGAATAATAGTCTATGAAGGATAATAGCCTATGAAGGATAATAGTCTATGAAGGATTATAGTTTATGAAGAATAATAGTCTATGAAGGATAATAGTCTATGAATAATAATAGTCTATGAAGAATAATAGTCTATGAAGGATAATAGTCTATGAATAATAATAGTCTATGAAGAATAATAGTCTATGAAGGATAATAGTCTATGAAGGATAATAGTCTATGAAGGATTATAGTTCATGAAGAATAATAGTCTATAAAGGATTATAGTCTATGAATAATAATAGGCTATGAAGGATATTAGTCTATGAAGAATAGTAGTCTATGAAGGATTATAGTTCATGAAGAATAATAGTCTATGAAGAATAATGGTCTATAGTAATAGTCTATGAAGGATTATTAGTCTGCAGGAAGGATATTAGTCTATCAAGGATAATAGCCTATGAAAGATTATAGTCTATGAAGAATAATAGCCTATGAAGGATATTATTCTATGAAGGATAATAGTCTATGAATGATAATAGTCAATGAAGTATAATAGTCTATGAAGAATAATATTCTATGAAGGATATTAGTCTATGAAGGATAATAGTCTATGAAGTATAATAGTCTATGAAGGATAATAGTCTATGAAGGATTATAGTCTATGAAGGATAATAGTCTTTGAATGATTATAGTCTATGAAGGATAATATTCTATGAAGCATACTAGTTAATGAAGGATTATAGTCTATGAAGTATAATAGTCTATGAAGGATAACTGTCTATAAAGGATTATAGTCTACGAAGGATAATAGTCTATGAATGATTATAGTCTATGAAGGATAATAGTCTATGAAGCATACTAGTCTATGAAGGATAATAGTCTATGAAAGATTATAGTCTATGAAGGATAATAGTCTATGAAGGATAATAGTCTATGAAGTATAATACTCTATGAAGGATAATAGTCTATGAAGGATAACAGTCTGTGAAGGATTATAGTCTATGAAGGATTATAGTTCGTGAAGAATTGTAGTCTATGAAGGATAATAGTCTAGAAAGAATAATATTCTATGAAGGATAATAGTCTATGAAGGATAATAGTCTATAAAGGATATTAGTCTATGAAGGATACTAGTGTGCAGGAAGGATATTAGTCGACGACGGGCATGTCTGCTTGAAGGATATTAGTCTATGAAGGAAACAATCTATGAAGGATTATTAATCTGCAGGAAGGATATTGTCTATGAAGGATAATAGTCTATGAAGGATAATAGCCTATGAAGGATAATAGTCTATGAAGGATTATAGTTTATGAAGAATAATAGTCTATGAAGGATAATAGTCTATGAATAATAATAGTCTATGAAGAATAATAGTCTATGAAGGATAATAGCCTATGAAGGATAATAGTCTATGAAGGATTATAGTTTATGAAGAATAATAGTCTATGAAGGATAATAGTCTATGAATAATAATAGTCTATGAAGAATAATAGTCTATGAAGGATAATAGTCTATGAATAATAATAGTCTATGAAGAATAATAGTCTATGAAGGATAATAGTCTATGAAGGATAATAGTCTATGAAGGATTATAGTTCATGAAGAATAATAGTCTATAAAGGATTATAGTCTATGAATAATAATAGGCTATGAAGGATATTAGTCTATGAAGAATAGTAGTCTATGAAGGATTATAGTTCATGAAGAATAATAGTCTATGAAGAATAATGGTCTATAGTAATAGTCTATGAAGGATTATTAGTCTGCAGGAAGGATATTAGTCTATCAAGGATAATAGCCTATGAAAGATTATAGTCTATGAAGAATAATAGCCTATGAAGGATATTATTCTATGAAGGATAATAGTCTATGAATGATAATAGTCAATGAAGTATAATAGTCTATGAAGAATAATATTCTATGAAGGATATTAGTCTATGAAGGATAATAGTCTATGAAGTATAATAGTCTATGAAGGATAATAGTCTATGAAGGATTATAGTCTATGAAGGATAATAGTCTTTGAATGATTATAGTCTATGAAGGATAATATTCTATGAAGCATACTAGTTAATGAAGGATTATAGTCTATGAAGGATATTAGTCTATGAAGGATATTAGTCTATGAAGGATAATATTCTATGAACGATAATAGTCTATGAAGGATAATAGTCTTTGAATGATTATAGTCTATGAAGGATAATATTCTATGAAGCATACTAGTTAATGAAGGATTATAGTCTATGAAGGATATTAGTCTATGAAGGATATTAGTCTATGAAGGATAATATTCTATGAACGATAATAGTCTATGAAGGATTATAGTCTATGAAGGATAATAGTCTATGAAGGATTATAGTCTATGAAGGATAATAGTCTATGAAGGATAATAGTCTATGAAGAATAACAGTCTATGAAGTATATTAGTCTATGAAGGATAATAGTCTATCAAGGATAAAATAGTCTATGAAGGATAATAGTCTATGAAGCATACTAGTCTATGAAGGATTATAGTCTATGAAGGATAATAGTCTATGAAGGATAATAATCTATGAAGGATATTAGTCTATGAAGGATAATAGTCTATGAAGGATAATAGTCTATGAAGGATTATAGTTTTTGAAGGATAATAGTCTATGAAGGATTATAGTCTATGAAATATAATAGTCTATGAAGGATAATAGTCTATGAAGGATAATAGTCTATGAAGGATAATAGTCTATGAAGCATAATAGTATATGAAGGATAATAGTCTATGAAGGATTATAGTGTATGAAGGATAATAGTCTATGAAGGATTATAGTCTATGAAGTATAATAGTCTATGAAGGATAATAGTCTATGAAGAATAACAGTCTATGAAGTATATTAGTCTATGAAGGATAATAGTCTATGAAGGATTATAGTCTATGAAGGATTATAGTCTATGAAGTATAATAGTCTATGAAGGATAATAGTCTATGAAGGATAATAGTCTATGAAGAATAACAGTCTATGAAGTATATTAGTCTATGAAGGATAATAGTCTATCAAGGATAAAATAGTCTATGAAGGATATTAGTCTATGAAGGATAATAGTCTATGAAGGATATTAGTCTACGAAGGATAATATTCTATGAACGGTAATAGTCTATGAAGGATTATAGTCTATGAAGGATAATAGTCTATGAAGGATTATAGTCTATGAAGGATAATAGTCTATGAAGGATAATAGTCTATGAAGAATAACAGTCTATGAAGGATAATAGTCTATGAAGGATTATAGTCTATGAAGGATAATAGTCTATGAAGGATTATAGTCTATGAAGTATAATAGTCTATGAAGGATAATAGTCTATGAAGGATAATAGTCTATTAAGGATAATAGTCTATGAAGTATATCAGTCTATGAAGGATTATAGTCTATGAAGGATTATAGTCTATGAAGTATAATAGTCTATGAAGGATAATAGTCTATGAAGGATAATAGTCTATTAAGGATAATAGTCTATGAAGTATATCAGTCTATGAAGGATTATAGTTTATGAAGGATAATAGTCTATAAAGGATTATAGTCTATGAAGGATTATAGTCTATGAAGGATAATAGTCTATAAAGGATTATAGTCTATGAAGGATAATAGTCTATGAAGGATTATAGTCTATGAAGGATAATAGTCTATGAAGGATTATAGTCTATGAAGGATAATAGTCTATGAAGTATAATAGTCTATGAAGGATTATAGTCTATGAAGTATAATAGTCTATGAAGGATTATAGTCTATGAAGTATAATAGTCTATGAAGTATAATAGTCTATGAAGTATAATAGTCTATGAAGGATTATAGTCTATGAAGGATAATAGTCTATGAAGGATAATAGTCTATGAAGCATACTAGTCTATGAAGGATTATAGTCTATGAAGGATAATAGTCTATGAAGGATTATAGTCTATGAAGGATAATAGTCTATGAAGGATAATAGTCTATGAAGCATACTAGTCTATGAAGGATTATAGTCTATGAAGGATAATAGTCTATGAAGGATTATAGTCTATGAAGGATAATAGTCTATGAAGTATAATAGTCTATGAAGTATAATAGTCTACGAAGGATAATAGTCTATGAAGTATAATAGTCTATGAAGGATAATAGTCTATGAAGTATAATAGTCTACGAAGGATAATAGTCTATAAAGTATAATAGTCTATGAAGGATAATAGTCTATGAAGTATAATAGTCTACGAAGGATAATAGTCTATAAAGTATAATAGTCTATGAAGGATAATAGTCTATGAAGGATTATAGTCTATGAAGGATAATAGTCTATAAAGGATAATAGTCTATGAAGCATACTAGTCTATGAAGGATTATAGTCTATGAAGGATAATAGTCTATGAAGGATTATAGTCTATGAAGGATAATAGTCTATGAAGTATAATAGTCTATGAAGGATTATAGTCTATGAAGGATAATAGTCTATGAAGGATTATAGTCTATGAAGGATAATAGTCTATGAAGTATAATAGTCTATGAAATATAATAGTCTATGAAGGATAATAGTCTATGAAGGATTATAGTCTCTGAAGGATAATAGTCTATGAAGGATAATGGTCTATGAAGTATAATAGTCTATGAAGTATTATAGTCTATGAAGGATTATAGTCTATGAAGGATAATAGTCTACGAAGGATTATAGTCTATGAAGTATAATAGTCTATGAAGGATAATAGTCTATGAAGGATTATAGTCTACGAAGGATACTAGTCTATGAATGATTATAGTCTATGAAGGATAATAGTCTATGAAGTATAATAGTCTATGAAGGATAATAGTCATTGAAGTATAATAGTCTATGAAGGATAATAGTCTATGAAGGATAACAGTCTGTGAAGGATTATAGTCTATGAAGGATTATAGTTCGTGAAGAATAGTAGTCTATGAAGAATAATAGTCTAGAAAGAATAATAGTCTATGAAGGATAATAGTCTATGAAGGATAATAGTCTATGAAGGATATTAGTCTATGAAGGATACTAGTGTGCAGGAAGGATACTAGTCGACGATGGGCATGTCTGCTTGAAGGATATTAGTCTATGAAGGAAACAATCTATGAAGAATTATTAGTCTACAGGAAGGATATTAGTCTAGGAAGGATAATAGTCTATGAAGGATAATAGCCTATGAAGGATAATAGTCTATGAAGGATTATAGTTCATGAAGATAATAGTCTTTGAAGGATAATAGTCTATGAATAATAATAGTCTATGAAGGATATTAGTCTATGAAGAATAATAGTCTATGAAGAATAATGGTCTATAGTAATAGTCTATGAAGGATTATTAGTCTGCAGGAAGGATATTAGTCTGTCAAGGATAATAGCCTATGAAAGATTATAGTCTATGAATAATAATAGTCTATGAAGGATATTAGTCTATGAAGGATAATAATCTATGAACGATAATAGTCTATGAAGTATAATAGTCTATGAAGAATAATATTCTATGAAGGATATTAGTCTGTGAAGGATAATAGTCTATGAAGGATAATAGTCTATGAAGGATAATAGTCTATGAATGATTATAGTCTATGAAGGATAATAGTCTATGAAGGATAATAGTCTATGAAGGATAATATTCTATGAAGCATACTAGTCTATGAAGGATTATAGTCTATGAAGGATATTAGTCTATGAAGGATATTAGTCTATGAAGGATAATAGTCTGTGAAGGATTATAGTCTATGAAGGATAATAGTCTATGAAGCATACTAGTCTATGAAGGATTATAGTCTATGAAGGATATTAGTCTATGAAGGATATTAGTCTATGAAGGATAATAGTCTGTGAAGGATTATAGTCTATGAAGGATAATAGTCTATGAATGATTATAGTCTATGAAGGATAATAGTCTATGAAGAATAATAGTCTATGAAGGATACTAGTCTATGAAGGATAATAGTCTATGAAGAATTATAGTCTATGAAGGATAATATTCTATGAAGGATAATATTCTATGAAGCATACTAGTCTATGAAGGATTATAGTCTATGAAGGATATTAGTCTATGAAGGATTATAGTCCATGAAGGATAATAGTCTATGAATGATTATAGTCTATGAAGGATAATAGTCTATGAAGGATTTTAGTCTATGAAGGATAATAGTCTCCATTAACGATACTAGTATATGAAGGATGCTAGTCTCCATGAAGGAAAATAGTGTGCATAAAAGATATTATTCTATGAAGGATAATAGTCTCCATTAACGATACTAGTATATGAAGGATGCTAGTCTCCATGAAGGAAAATAGTGTGCATGAAGGATATTATTCTATGAAGGATAATAGTCTCCATTAACGATACTAGTATATGAAGGATGCTAGTCTCCATGAAGGAAAATAGTGTGCATGAAGGATATTATTCTATGAAGGATATTAGTCTAGGAAAGATATTAGTCTATGAGGGATATTTGTCTGCAGGAAGTATACTAGTCTATCAAGGATACTAGTCTATCAAGGATACTAGTCAGCATGAAGGATACTTGTATATGAAGGATAATAGTATTTGAAAGATGCTAGTCTATGAATGATATTAGTCGATGAAGGATACAAGCCTGCATGAAGGATACTATTCTATGAAGGATACTATTCTATGAAGGATACTATTCTATGAAGGATACTATTGAGCAAGAATGACACTATGAACAATACAAGTCAGCATGAAAGATACTAGTCTATGAAGGATAATAGTCTATTAAGGATTATAGTCTATTAAGGATACATGACGCCTGGTTCAAATTTAAGCGGACGATAATAATTGAAAAGATCCGATTTTCCTCCATGATAAAGAATTTCACAGTATATAGACTGGATCATCTCGCGTCAAAACTCGCACAAACCCCTACATGTTTCGATTTATTTGACACTACACAGTGGATTGATGTGTTATTCAGTACAGAAAATGTACACCTGAGAGCAGCAGAATCTCACATGATCACACGGTATGCACCAGGTCAGTGCGATAACGAATGGCTTTTTAATTAAGGCAGGTGTAGGCAAGAAAAAATACCTGTCTGGACATCTAAAGGAACAGTTTGCTCTTAAAATTACCTTTCAACCATTAATACGCCACTTTGCAGATTTGCAGTTCTTTAGGTAATGAATGCAAGAAAAACATTGAATTTTAAATATATATTTTTATGTATTCCAGTCTGAATTAGATTCAATAGAACTTTTAGAAAACAGAAAATCGATCGTAAAATTAATGCGCATTATACAACCGTAAATCCTAAGCATTGGTATGATACCTAAATTAAAATAATTCCAATAAATTCTGTCAATTAAAGTTAATCTTAGAGCTAAGAAGTGCCTTCCTAGCAGGAAATTAAACCAAAGCAATATATCGGTGTGCGTCTCTAATACACACCAATAAATGACATTTATTTTGGGTAGTTGAGTGCAGGCAGGAAATTGAACATATTATTTGTCCATTCGGTATATCTGTTAGGATAACTTGCAAATTATAGCAATGATGATTATTGATTGATGTTGCAAGTGTTAGAGAGAGAGAGAGAGAGAGAGAGAGAGAGAGAGAGAGAGAGAGAGAGAGAGAGAGAGAGAGAGAGAGAGGGGGGGGGTATTTGGCATTTACAAAATGAAATAGTCATTGATCTTGCTTGTTGAAACGCAACGCATAAATATTTTTAATTATTGTTTTAAAAAATCAACCCGTATTGACGCCAGGTCTCGTGGTTTAATAATTTGATACAGTGAAGGTTTTAAACCACGTAGCGGGAAAACAGGATTGTATAAACAATTTGCACCCACACACAAACAGACGAATTTTGAACCAGTTTGTTACCTTGGAAACAGAGAACTTTAAACCAGATCTTTTCAACAGACACGTTGATGTCAATACATAACAACTCTTGAAAGACGGTTTCATTTGCTAGAAAGCAAACGAATCATGAGAGATAAAGTACGCAAATACAAAGAAATGTTAACAAAAACTAAACTTTGATACAAGTATGATCTTGAGCTACGATGTTTTAGATACGATGATGAATGAAAAAGCATGATACATCCATAATATAAAACCCCGAACTATAATATTGAACCCCTACACGTATCCATATGATTTAATCCCGATCTACAATATTGAATGCCGACACGTGCATAATACTGAACCCCGATAAATTCATAAAACAGAATACCGACAAGTGCATAATATTGAACCCCGATACATCCATAAAACTGAATACCGACACGTGCATAACATTGAACCCCTACACATTCGTAATATTACACCCTGACCGATGCTAAATAATGTTGAATTCTGACTGATCTATAATAATGAACACCGATACATCCATAACATTGAATCCCGATACGTCCGCAATATTGATTCCCGACCCATGCATACTATTAAACCCCGACACATCTATACTATTGAACCCCGATCTATAATATTGAATCCCTTCACATCAATAATATTGAACACCGATCTATAATAGTTAACTCCGATGCATCTATGATATTAAATCACGACGAATCCATCATTTATATTTCCGACATATCATCATTATTAAACGCCAGTACGCGAACTAGATGATAGAGTACGAAATCGAAATATCTAATACATCAAAATGTCTTATCTCCAGTATTATAATCGTTTACTCCTAGCACTGCCATTTTGGTATCTTGGACAACAAACAGGTGGCCATTGATACTCTGTGGGTAAAACGAAAGTTGCAGAAAAAAACGTTCAATCAATAAAGGATGCCAAACGCACCAACTCGTCTGTTGTTTTTAATAAAGTGCATCTATGGCATCATCGGAAAGACCAGCTGCTAAGGCATTATCGTCAAACCGACTGCAAGAAAATCTCACATGGCGTATTTTAAATATTTTTAAACATTCACGAAATAAATAAGTACACAATATACATAAAAGAACACGATGTGTATATGTTTGTAACAGTTTCCATTATATTTATAATCGGAAACTATTCAATGGTATATATTTGTTTAATTACCTTTAATGTGCAAAGTGAACTTGAAAAATCAACAGCATGTTCCAAAACTTGTCTCTGTCTGAGTCGTCCAGCATGCATCAGCTTCTTCACAATGGAATACGTCTTCAAAGCAACGCCTACGAGAAAAATGAAAATTAAAACCATTGAGGTACCGAAAGCATTGACTGTAGTAAAATAAACAATAAAAAACAGAGTATGGTAAATCAATCCATGACGGTAAACCACCGTAAGCTTTCATTAGCGGTGAGGGGAGCTATTTGATCAGTTTATGGTTTGTGGGAAATCTAATACCGGTCTTTTGCAACGATACATCATAGATATGAGATTACTTTATTGTTGCCTTCTGCTTTTTAAAAATAACACAGCATAGCAGAATAGCATCAGTTGTACAGTAAATTTGCGAATTACAACATGAAAAAAGCAAGACGTGGAAGGACGGCACAGTTTTTCTTATACAGTCAATGAGGAGAACAATAATGGCATCATCCATGATGGATTGCAGTGGGTGTTCAGTGCAGCGCACGAGCTATCACGTGCTAGACATCACCATAAACTACCATGCTGCAGATATCGTATCGATATGATTGCAAAATTGTTAAAGCTACGTTACAAATCCAAATCACACACACACACACACACACACACACACACACACACGCGCTGTATGTACATTGATATTCTTTATAAGAGTACGGTCAAAAATAATAATTACTCCATCGTGTATGCTGAGTTCGAGCTGTCATTGCAAGGTCATCATTTGTTTGCTCTCTTAAACTCACGCAGTCTGAAATACACAAATGACAAAATAAGGATTGCTTAAGGTCATTTCCTAAAGCCTAATTATTTATGCTAAAATTTCGGTAACATACATTTCTCATTTAAACATTAATTTTATGTTTGATCCGTTTGATTGTTTCATTGAATGTAGTCCAATTGAAATGATATAGTTCAAATATTGCGGATAATATATCGTAAATGGGTTTATAGAAATAGTAAAGCATTAGTTTACTACTCTATATCTGCACTCTGTTCACCTGCACACCATTCCTTTTTTAAACTGGCACCCATTCTGATTAAAATCTGATCTCCCCTGTGACAGAGGAAAATTGTTTTAAACCAGATTGATTTGAACTTGCAACATTGTTTGTCCCGAACCTGCATTAAATAAATTTTATACCGTTACTCCTTTTAACCAAGTAAGTCAAAGACAAAGTTCTGCAAAAAATATTCCCGCTCTGTATTCTAATTTGAGAATCCTTATTTGCTCTGATAATATATTTGTACAATACAATTTGGACACTTGATATGTAAACAAGGTTTTGGAAGTCTAGCTTAGAACAGTATTCACAAAACCTGGCCTAATTTTCAGAGAAAGGATTCTTTCGTCAGTACCATTGAAAATGCTGATATATGTTTTGGTGATATTAGAAGTAGAGCAAAATTACGTTACTGTTTGTATTGATTAATCCCAGCATGTTATCACTATTTAACTGCTGTTTCTACGTGTCAAGGTCATATGACACACATATCATGATCAACGTAAATGCTATTAGGTCTTAGTTTTCTATTTTAGGAAATGTCATTTTCTACGGTTTAACGAATAGTATAGTAATTGTAATTTAAAATATTCATCGTCCTTGTGCTGTTGGATTGCTATTATTGGCCATAAAATGAAAATAAATCCTTATGTCTGTTGCATATCTGTATGAAGTTTTTTTTGTAGGTTATTTCGTGGGGTTTTGTTTTTTGTGCTCCTTTGACCCATTATTGTCTGTATCACAGTGTAGAAATGGAAGTAAAGTCCCGTTTCCAAAGTGACCTTCTCGGGCTTACTTTGTCGGGTGTTGAATCCACGAACCTAAAATCATGAGATCCACGCTCTACAAAATGCGCTACCACGGCTCCCTCTTTATTCCAGGCATAAGCTTTAAATATATTCAGTATTTTCCCGACCTAGATTTATCCGATTTATTTTATGATATAAATGTGATATTGAATAGTCTAATCCGATATGGGGCGATGAGACGCGACAGCCGTATTATGCTTTCTATATAGGTATATTGGTATATGTAAATTAAGAGGTCCTTGTACATACAAACTTTTTTGAAAAGGACAATAAGTGACCTGAAGGACGTGAGACAAATTACCATCATGTCAAGCAGTGGTTTAGGTCACACACACTACTGGTTATTTATCAACAAATGTCTAGGTCACATAACACGTGTTTAGAATGACATTTAGAACATAAATGACAGTGGCAGATAGTTTCATTCTTATATGCAATTTAAATAAATTCAAAAGTATCATAAAAACTAACAGACGTACGCAAGTATTTTTGACGTTTCAATTAAATTTGGAGCATACGTCATATGTAAGTGTTCCTGAATGTGTATTCATTTTATCTGAAAATTCTATCATCTTATCCTGTGGTTCCTTCCATCTCCATATCACAGTACCTACATCAGAGGTTTTCCAAATCTGATATAAATAACTAGATACAAAAGCGAACGCATAAAGAACTTTTTCCAATCGTTAATGGAATGTCTGGTATATTAAGGATAACCAACCGAATACACCTTTTAAGTCAATAAATTTGTTTTATAAACAAGAACAAAAACATTTCTTCATGATTTTAAATTGATGCCATTGTTGTTTCGGTGGGAATTTATTTTTGGTGCCGTTATTATTAGAATCGCATCATTCTGTAGATGCCATACCCAACTTCAGTAGTAAACATAATGGCAGAAGATAATTTTCATCCAAACAAATGAAATTGGCCTCGCTGCTAGGATACCGTTGCCATGGCAAACCTTAGGCATTAACTTGATATAAAACAAGCCCAGTTGACCACTTCGTCGGCCTGATGATGTATATCCTAGGCAGTTGACGTACACAATTTAAATTAAGGCACATGAGCCAACATTATGGGTAACGATATATTGAAGTACTAAAAACGCCAACGAATATCTTATTCCCTTCCTAGCTAAAGACAACGTACAATATCCACTTATACCAACCAAATACAATCGTACTTCTTCCCTAAAGGTATATATTATACATACATGCATCCATAAATGCATGCATGCATCCTTACGTACATACATTATGCCTGCATTTTGCCAGCGTTGTAATTTCTAATTCGAGGCACTCAACATTGTGCCCAAGGAAAAAAACAATGTGCTTTTGATACAATTGTGCTAGGATTTTGTCATTCAGTACAGTTAAAATTATCATATCATATTGCTTCTTGTGTATACTTTCGTTTTGTTTACATCTGTCTGTCTGTCTCACTCTCTCTCTCTCTCTCTCTCTCTCTCTCTCTCTCTCTCTCTCTCTCTCTCTCTCCCCATCCATCCATCCATCAGTATGTTGGTCTGTATGTTTGTCCTTGTTTTATTATAATTAATGCCTTTTCAACCACAGGTGGCCAACCTCGTTATTACGCAATTGTTATATGTTTACAAATGTGTGTCTTATAAAGCGTGGAGTATATCTATAATTTGCCACATGTGTTGCTGACAAGGCGAACATCTTTGAGTACTGTCACGTTAAGTATGACCACCTTTGGGGTTGGGTGTAACGAATTCGACGTCTTAGACAAAGAAGCACACCAATTATATTGCCTCACCTCAATGTATATCATATGCTTTATTCGAAGACGATTGCACGGCTTTTCATAGTTGGACTGGAACTCACCGAATCACTTTCCTGTGATATGCGGTGATGATCACATATAATCATTTAATGTTCAAAAAATATGATAATTGAGAAGTTGAAATCACTTAATATATCCCGTTAACCAGTATAAAGGAGGGACCCATTCATCTATTGATCCAAATTGAAATGCACCGAGACCAATTGATTTGGAATCGTTGAACTGTGCTATTGCTGTTAAAATCGTCTGCAGTGGGACACTTTATAATTTAATGATGCATACCAAAATAATTTAAAAATGGAAGAATGGTCCTTTCCAACACAGGAATGCTGCAAAAAGCTTATGATGACTTCGGATATTTCAAAATATTATATAGTGAATCAGTGAGAATAATCAAGTTCATGTCGTTTCGTATAACTCAAATTATAGTTGCAATACGACGTCTGAATACGTATGAAAATGTAAAATTAAACTGCTTTATAATAATTGTTGCGTACGGACAGACAAATCTGGAATTTGAACGACCTAAGCTAAAACTGAAATTGCTGCTTTGAACTACGCGACCTTTTGACCTCGTTGGTTTGAGACTCGGCATGGCCAACATGGGTATGATTAAAGGCTAACAAATAGATTTCCGTGGGTAGGTGGTTATTCCAGCAGTATTTTCCTCCTCGAAAATAAACTGGCCGCCATGTATAGTCTACCATGTGCTGCAAAATGGATTTAAATACCAACCCCAAACTACTCGAGTTTTAAATCTCCGTAGAAAGAGTAGCAATGATGGCATCAGTAGAATTAGTTTTCAAACCTCTATGTCCAGGATATCATGATCAACATATCTAATTTGAGGGGAACGTTGGGAATACCTACCTGCATCAAAACAAGTAATGATGACATTAATGCGCATTATATTAACATATGTTTGACAAAGGTATTCGAAAAGAAAGGTCATAATAGCAGGTCCGTCATTGGCGACATAACAATCAGACAAATTTAACCAAAGTATAAAATCTACACAATGACTTTCAAGAATTTTTCAAGTTCCGTGCATATTTTAAGAAGTTGCATTCAGAAATACTTGTATAGTCACAAAATACACAATAAGCACCTACATGATATCAAAGTACAACCAAAGCTGATACGTTAAAAATATTTCTTAAACATGTTGGTATGAATAGGGCTTTTGCTGTAAACAAAAAATTATTTTAGCATAATTTTGATAGATGTATTAGATAAAGGTCGGTGCACAAAGCCATGCTTTTTTTCTTTCTTGATAACGATCAATTTAAATTCTATATAGTTGGTGTTGTTGTTGTTGTTGTTGTAGGGTTTAATGCCATTTTGCAGCACAAGAGAAGTTATAAATGAAGGCCAGCATATATGGTGGAGGAAGAACCCGGGAAAACACTAAAAAGAACCACCTACTCACGAGAAGCTACTTTCGGGCTCTCTCAGATACCTACATTGTATTCTATTCAGAGCCTTCAAGAAACAAGTTTGAAAATTTGTGAGAAAACAGCAAAACCTCTCCGTTCTGGCATTTGCAATGCCTGTGTATAAACAGAGGTTTCGGCCTGTTTATTATACAACACTGTATGAAACGTTATTAGAGACGGATGCCGATTTAGGTTTAACGTCAGTTTTAAGCACACGATAGGCTATACATGGCGTCCAGTTTAACTTGTGGAAGAAGAACCTGGGATAAAAAAGGAAGAATCACCGACTTATGGGAATCTACTGGCAAGCTTTCTTGCATACCCACACTGGCCGAGCCAAAGACTTGAACCAAGCGGACATATGTGAGAATTAGACCACTAAACCACTCCGGATCCGCGGGATCTATTTCAAAGATGTTGTCACACAGAAAAAAATGTTTATATATCGTGTCGTCTATAAATTATCAAGGTTTGAAGTGAAAATGATGCTAAAAACTGTCTTGATATTAAAAGTCCGAAACAATTAATCGATTATGTGTAGTTACAAAGAAATGTGTCGTTACAAAATATTTAAATCTGCTTTAAAAAAAATGATCGAAGACGCATAGACTAATTGCGACATATACTATAAAAGATTATTAACATATTAGAAAGAACATGCTTGTGGCCATCATTCGTGGCACGAAGAATAAACAATTACCAGCAAAATCATCAAAGAATAAAAAGTAAATCTATCCGTCTCTTCAAGCTTCAGACATTTAGTTAGACTAATGCATTTGGCAATTGCTGTCCAAGACCACTACAGAGGTATAAGTTACTATAAAAATCTCAAAAAAATGGTTACAAAAAAAATCACAAATAGACATGTCAAAATATTACATTTCAATATTTGATAAAATATATGGGTTTGCTTTTGTCGCCCGCCAGAGAGATTAATCACATTTCTAATGTCTGTTCAGTGTAGCCCATACATTCGAACAAAAATGTATTGTATAATATTTAAGATAACGCATACCTTTTTAATTGCAAACATTCAATTCAAGGTTAGAATTTGTAATCCCTGATAATTATTATTTAGAAAAATTCTAAAACATCTCGTGTCAAAACTGACTTGGAGATTGAGAAGTAAAAGAGGCAAGCTAGACGTTTACATTTAAAAAGCGTGTACCATAATGCTACAGGTAATGATACCATAATGTGTACCATAATGCTACAGGTAATGATACCATAATGTGTACCATAATGCTACAGGTAATGATACCATAATGTGTACCATAATGCTACAGGTAATGATACCATAATGTATACCATAATGCTACAGGTAATGATACCATAATGTGTACCATAATGCTACAGGTAAGACTTCCGGTATATTGCATGATACATGTAATAAAAGCAATGAATATAAAGCTGTCTTATGACAAAATCCTATATTTTACGTTGCTTAAAATCTAGTAATGCTTATATAGTTGTACACAAAATCAATAATACATGCGCAAATCTTACCCAACCCAGACAAAATAAATATCTAAAAACATAAGGTAAACAAATAACGCAACCTCGCATTCTTGTTTCTATGAAATTGATTGTTTCCGGGGGAACTCATCATAGACTGCGAATATTTACGGGACCAAACAACATACCATGGATAAAACCAGCAATGGATAATCTTCAAATTAGGAGAATGAAAACAAATCGTCTAATAAAAGTGAAAATCGGAGACTTAAGAAATTGTTATAAAAAATGATGACGAGACAAAGAAAAGATGTACCTAAGATAAACAAAATTATAGTTTATATAACATGGCGTTTCGAATCCTCCTTTGAATGAAGTGATCTGAAATTCTAATTGGGTATCATATTTGTGCCATGTACACTAATACACTAATGTTAACTATATTACGTGTACGTGAATTTTATGGATATCATGTGTACAACATGTACACAAATCTTGGGGTATTATGTCCATGCCATGTTAGAATATCATGTCTGTGCCAGGTACACCAATCTCTGAGTATCATGTCCGTGTCATGTTAGAATATCATGTCTGTGACGTATCGTCGTCTTCATCCTGACAGAAACATAGCTAAAAAATCAGGCGATGAGCCCATGTGCCCACCGGTTACTCCATCAAGCTGTTCCCCCGCCATTCTCGCAGAGGTGTAATTGCTGTAATCACAAAATATTCCATGATAAAATGTCTTAAACGCAACACAACCTTCAATTTGTGCCACACATCGTTTGAACTAGTCCAAGCCACACTCACACTGGAATAAAAGAACAATCCATTTTTTGGGCCTATACCGCCTTAATCCTAGTAGAAAAAAAAAACAAACTGACTGAATATCTCTTTTTGAAGCAGTTTCCAAATCTCCCGAAGTATGGAAATTCGACTGGTGGTAACCTGATTATTTTTGGAGATTTCAACTTTCAGTTTGACTGTCCTGGAAACCCATACACATCAAAACTCCTAGATTCCATTCATGTTTACTTCCTTAAACAATTAGTTAACCAACCCACCCATAAACATGGTCACATTTTAGACTTGATTCTTCATGGACTTGATCATGTTAGTATACGGTCCACCCTTGTACCCCACGGACTTCCATTGGAACACATCTGCATTATATGAAATCTGGACGTATCAGTCCCTACCCCCCGCACACCTTGTTTTGCACCGTATAATTAATAGACCAAACTAATGCATGACATCCAAGCAAACCAAACATCTTCCATACCTCCTACAGCAGAACAACTCGATAACTGCCTGCGTTCATTGCTTGAAAATCAGCCACCAAAAGTATCAATACAAAAGTGTTCTCCATGGTATAGCAGTGTTAGGAACATGCTTCACGTTGCTAAAAGAGACCGCCGTAGTGCTGAGCGGTCTTGGCTTTCATCCAGACTAAATATTCATGAGCAGTGTATGAAGCTGCTAGGAAGGACGTCACAAACTTAGTCCCTTTAGTCCGGGAAATCATCATCTTGTGTCTCACCAATTGTACGCTGATGACACCCAAATATACAAATATAGCCCCCCCCCCCCACGTGACGTTGATGCTACAATCCAAGGAGTAGACAGGTGCATTTCGGATGTGAAAGTATGGATGACATGCCACAAGCTGCAGATGAATGATTATAAAACTAAGGTAATTATGATCGCAACACAAAGACTTTTTCATTCATGTCATTTACCGCAGACAATAAAGCAACACCAACATTAAATTCATCGAGTTAGTACGAAACCTAGGTGTTACTCTCAACAGTACTCTCACATTGCACTAACATGTCATGAACATTTGCAAGGATGCATATCTCGAGCTGAGACGCATCTGCTCCCTTCGCAATTATCTTTCAGTATTTGCCACGAAAACACTGGTGTGTTCATTGGTACATTCAAGACTAGACTATTGTAACTCAGTTTTGTCTGGTTTGTCTCAATATCTACTCCAGAAACTTCAAAACGTTCAAATACACAGCTGCTCGTATTATCCTTAGACATAAAATATCAGAGCACGCCTCCCAACTGCTCTGTATCGTACACGGGCTATCCGTTCGATCCAGAATCAAACACAAAATGAATTTTCTGTGCTACGCTTCACTGACAAACTCCAGTCCAACATGTATATCTGGCCTCACCCATGTGTACACCAGCAAGATACTTACGTTCTTCTTCTGACAATGGAATACTCATTGTTTCCACTATAAAAACGAAGTCATATGCATACCAGGGCCCAGCAACGTGGAGCGAATTGCCCAGTGAAAGATCGACACAGAGACATAATGATCCCTTTCAAGAGTGTTCTAAAAACTCACTTTGTTCGACTGAAAGAACAAAAAGAAAAAACAACTAATGTTTCCTAACGTAAATAGTTTCAGCATGTTTTCTGTTTTCTTACTAAAGTTGTTGGCATTTTTTTGTTGATGTTTTGTTTTATCTTTTGCAGTCACATCATTATATATGTTATAAAGCGCTTATAGCTTCTAAAGATTAAGCTCTATACAAAGTCTTCATTATTATTATTGTTATTATGTACTCAAAAATATTTGCTTCACCATCTGACATAGAATAAGGTGATTGTCCGGGGGGATTTCTTCAGCTTGCGTGAAGATAAAAACAAGTGGTTTTGATTTATGAATGATTCTGATCAGAGTGTCATACAATGTATAACCGATTGTGCAGAGATCAAAAAGCTATGGGAAACAGCACATTTCCTTTCATCCTAGATCATGGTTTAACTCTTCAACAGTCTAAACAAGATATGCAATTCACTGTAAATGAAAACATAATTAGTCGAAGACAGAAATATAAATAGAGAATGAAGAAACAAAGGAAACAAAAGCAAGAAAATATAAGTGAATACACAAATAATTGAATTATCTTATTTAATAATGCTACTTAAAAGTACTTATAGGAACAACACAAATGCTGAAGGCAACAAAAAAACTGAACCACTTACAGCCCTATAAAAGTAACAAGCGTCCTGAAAATGTGGACAAAAGCAAGACTTAGGAACACTCATCAATCTGCCACATTTATGTTATATGTACTAAACACCAACTAATGAATACACACTGTGATAAACTGACAAAACCTTGTTTGCTGTGAAATGTCTGTCAAAGTCAAGTGCACATATCTAGGTTAAAATATGACGAAAAAAAACTTGTTAGACCCGTCTAAGTGGAATTCTTCAACTATAAATATAAAGACAGTTTTCTGGGTAAACACTGCAATAATTCCTTCAGATATTTTACTTATAAGTGCATCATGAAACCCCATGTTGGTCCATATCCTCGAATGTTGATTGTCGGGATGCTTTAGACTTTTTATATCTGGATCGTAAACCAATTTTTAACACATGATATACTCTGTATAGTTGTGAGGAAAACCATAGAGTGAACCAACGATTCACGATAATCTACTGACAAGCTTCTTCACATACCCACATTGGCTGGGTATGCGACGCGAACCAGAGATGGGATATCCGTGGTCGTTACGGCCTTATTCACTTGTCGATCCGGGGTCTTGAGCATTGAATACAGATTTAGCAACGTATTCAACAGTAGATCGTTTGAATGCGAGTAGTAATAGGGGGCTGTATAGCCTCAATGAGAAATATATTATAGACTCCCCTCCTTTAACTGGCTGTACAGGATCACAGGATCAAGGTTGTAAAGATCACCCTGGTGCTGTGTATCCTCAAATGAGAATTTAACATGGAAATATTGGGCCTGGACGAACAATATTGAGTTTACATAGGGACAATAGGAATGCAGAAGATGTATCCTTCCTAGTTCAGCTGGTGGCAGGTAAGTTCAGCTACATCAGCGGGTAGCGTGTGGTGGGCAAGTTAAGCTACTACAGCGTGTAGCGGGTAACTTCATATAGTTCAGTGAGAGACGGGTGGCGGGTAACTTCATATAGTTCAGTGAGAGACGGGTGGCGGGTAACTTCATATAGTTCAGTGAGAGACGGGTGGCGGGTAACTTCATATAGTTCAGTGAGAGACGGGCGGCGGGTAAGTTCAGCTAGTTCAATGAGTGGCGGGTGGCGAGTACGTTCAATGTTCAGTGAGTGGTTAGAATAGGCTGGCGGGTAAATTCAGCTAGTCCAGTGAGTGGCGGGTGGCGGGTAGCGGGTAGCGGGTAGTGGGTTCAGGTGGTTCAGTAGAAATGCAGAAGATGTATCCTTCCTAGTTCAGCTGGTGGCAGGTAAGTTCAGCTACATCAGCGGGTAGCGTGTGGTGGGCAAGTTAAGCTACTACAGCGTGTAGCGGGTAACTTCATATAGTTCAGTGAGAGACGGGTGGCGGGTAACTTCATATAGTTCAGTGAGAGACGAGTGGCGGGTAACTTCATATAGTTCAGTGAGAGACGGGTGGCGGGTAACTTCATATAGTTCAGTGAGAGACGGGTGGCGGGTAACTTCATATAGTTCAGTGAGAGACGGGTGGCGGGTAAGTTCAGCTAGTTCAATGAGTGGCGGGTGGCGAGTACGTTCAATGTTCAGTGAGTGGTTAGAATAGGCTGGCGGGTAAATTCAGCTAGTCCAGTGAGTGGCGGGTGGCGGGTAGCGGGTAGTGGGTTCAGGTGGTTCATAAATTATACCAATAAAACAATGCTGGCGAGAAGGGTAAACAAACAAACAAACAAACACAAATACACATATGGCAAAGAGAATAAATATCTTTTCGACGCATATGAGAAAGGCCTTTACGTTTCTTGTTTTTTCATACAAACAACACTTTCCTTACAAGGGAAGATGAGAAAAAACAAACCACAAATATACTATCCACACAGACGGGCAGCTACAAAACAAACCCATCTTTACCCATAGGGAGGAGAAGCTAAAAAGAAATCTACTGTCTATACAAACCTACAGGAAGACACACACAATATTTACTATCAGCAAAGAAGGGGAAGAAAATTACCCCAATATATGATATCAACCAAAATGTACGCGAAGACACACACACACACACACACACACACACACACTCTCTAAATATATATATATGCGAAAGTACACAAAAACAAACACACAATATCTACCATAAACACAGAAGAAAATAGCCCCAACATATACTATCAACACAAACGCACACACGTGCACACACACTATCTACTATCAGCAAATAAAGGAAGAAAATAACACCAATATCTACTATCAACAAAAACGTACACCAACGTACACTCACCCACATACACGTACCCATATCTACTAACCACACAGAAGGGAATTTAAATAACACATCCCAAATCTACTATCCACATCGCAGGGCAGCTAAATATATAACAAAATCTACTATCCACAAAACGTACGCGCACGCATACAAACACACACACACACACACACATCAGGAAACAAATATGAGTGTACAATCACACAACTCCACACTTATACCAATTAGAAACTTGAATAGTTTCTCTGCTTGAGATCTAGTTAGACCTGAGAATGGCTGTGTTTTTTTAACTTTAGGTGCACCTGGTTTATGGTGGAGGAACTGGCACCACAGATACAGCGATTGCTCCAGCCATTGTCCCATTGTCGACTGTAGCTGATGGGAGACCAGAGGCAGGATGAGTGGCCTCATCATTCAAGTCTTCATTTTGAGGGACAGTGAAGACGTCCCTTCTTCTATTTCATACCCACTAATGACAATAAATAGTTGTACTGGGGTGGTGATTGCTGTAGCAATTGTGGTTGTTGTGACTGCAACTTCGTGCTGGTACTGGTTGTGGAGGCGTCCTCACCTCAGACTTGACCTCAAAGAGAGGCGTTATTAAGAAGCGAGGCAGAATACATTACGTATTGTCCTTCTACTCTTGTTTTGTCTCTCCGCCTCATCTTCTTCATTCCTGGCTGCTTCAGGTGCATTTGAAGTCCCAGAACCTTGGTGAGTCTGCTGTCTGTTCACAGTTGATGAATCAACGATAAGTTGCCAGACTGACTGAATGAATAAAACATGGATTGAAGTCGCTTACGCACAGTAAGTGCTTTTGCGACTGGTTAATGTCCGAATGTCGGACTAATTAATTGGTTGGTGCTGTGGTAAATAGAGCCTCAACAGCAAACCATATTAGCGATTGCGAATGTCGCATTGGATACATGTCTGGTCATGGCAAAGCAGAAATGCACTTGACGAAGAGTAATGAAGTTTTGCAATCAGACGATTTTAGTTTTAATAAGAGAACATTTGTACCACTCAGTTTGGATTATTTTGACTACCTAATTGAATTGGGTGATAAGAATCAGTGTGATTCATGATGTCATTCCTGCTGCAGTTGCTGTTGCTGTCTCTGCTTCAATTTGTACGTGAAGGCCTTAGTACTAAATTTATTATTTTCGAGTTTACTCGTATTGGTGATGGACTTTGGTTGGGTGTAGACTCTAGGCCTGGATTCTGGCTCACTCATATCATATTCAATGTCTCTGGCATGAATTTGAGCCAAGACGTACGATTCTGTGCGAGACGATATGTCACATTTCTGCATCATACTTTCTTTTCTTTTCTATTCGAATGGATCCGATCGTTTTATCTTGACTCCAAAAGGTCAAATGACTACATTTTAAACGCTATGGATCACGTTAGATCCATGTAGACCAGTATATATATATATATATATATATATATATATATATATATATATATATATATATATATATATATATATATATATATATATATATGTGTGTGTGTGTGTGTGTGTGTGTGTGTGTGTGTGTGTGTGTGTGTGCCAATCTCTTCCTTCCAGTATTCATTTCACTCTCAAATCGATCAGTAGGATGGAAAAACCGACACAGATCGAACCTCTGATCAGAGATTAGCGAGGTGTCATAATAAAGTTCTTTTTACAAAAGCTGACGGACTACCGGACTACTCCTCTTTTCCAGATAAACGTACGTCAAGATACTTGTTACATCGGTTAAAAGAAAGGGCATTGGTCTTCGGAATGTCCTAACCGTGCAAAAAGCCAAACAGGTGTCATAAGAGACAAAAGCCAAGATAACTATTAGCATTGTAAAGCGAAGGGATATTGGTATTCAGAATGACTTAAGAAACAACAGGATACAGGATACAGGAGGAAGAAAGGGTTTGGGAACAGGTAGAAGAAAGGGTACCCTTCCCAAAGGAAGAATACCGATACGTTAAGAAAGAGCAGAAAAGAGGACGAGACAAAAATGAGGAAGTAGAGACGAAAAAACATGTCACAGTGAAGAAGTTCAAAAACGGAATAACCTGTCACAGGGAAGAAGTTCAAAAACTTGAGAGAACGAACAAAGCACAGAAGACATCTATGAATCTATTTAGCTTTGCGTTGCAAATTAAATTGTAAAATTTGTACGAGAATACACCAGACAGAAAAAAGTAAGTGTCTGTTGGTTTTATTTTTTAGAATAAGGATCTACACTCACGGACGTACAACATGAGGTGAGAAGGGAATTTTGAGTTTTTATTGATTTTGGCAAAATGAATACTGCTTTTTTGAATGAAGTGGCAGGCCCTAAAGAGGACTGTTGGATGTTTATCTTGTTTAAAAAATATAAAACGAAATCAGCGTTTAACTGTTTTAAGCCTTTGCCACGGCCACGGCCTACTTCTGAACTTGCTCCTGTTGATGACTTGGTAGAAATAACTAGGGTTAGTATCTATAGCGTAGAAATGAGGCTGAAATGTTTGGTACGGGAAGGTCTTTTCCTGTTGGGCCGTAATAAAGATAGTTCGAGAGGGTCTGTACTTTTAAATACTATGAAGAGATTAGCCCATTGACTTGACACTAGATCGTTACAGTACATTCTGTCCTTTTAACTATTTTCATAAATATTTTCATTATAAATTATAATTTTTTCCAAGCGGAGAGATATAATTTTTTTTTACATGTATCGAGAAAAACATTTAAAGAATAGAAATGGATTGACGCTAAATATATGTAAATGAATATCGGAGACGTAAACTTGAACCAAAGTAAATTTGATATGTCTTGAGTCAGCATTAGCGTGGTTGCTAAGAAAATACCAAAACTATATTTAAGTTCCTAGTGTGAACTGTTATTTTCCACACATCATTCTTCTGCTTTCTTCCTTTCTTCCACCCGACCGCTCTGGTGGCCTAGTGGTTAGAGCGTCCGCCGCGGAAGCGTGAGGTCGTCGGTTCGATCCCCGGCCGAATCATATCAAAGACTTACACAAATGGTACTTACAGCTGCCTCGCTTGGTGCTCAGCATTACGAGGTTAGCGTTAGGACTTGTCGGTCTGGTGTCAGGATAATGTGACTGGGTAGGACATCATGGTACATGTCTGCGGCAAGATGCCCCAGTGCTAGACATCACTATAAACTGTCACACTGCAGACATCATAGTGTTATGACTGAAAAATTAATAAAGCTACGTTAAAAATCCTAATCAAACAAACAAACAAACAAACTTTTCTTCCACCCAAAAATATACATAACTAAGAATATGCAACATGACAAAGCAGTGTGACCAGCGAATGAAGGGAAGAAACTGCGTGGCTCTATTTACATTTTGAAAAGCGATATATAACATGTCCAAAAATAAATGCTTCAAGGCCAAAAAAATATAGTGACTATTATACCACTGCAGGAAAAGGGGAAAGAAGACAACATATGAGGAGTATGACGTCGTCTCACGCATTCGTAACCTTCTCGCGAAAAACATATTGGAATTTCCCACGTTTATCGCCAGTGCACGTACCTACGTGTTTTTAGAAAATGATGTCATATGCATCACACATACCGTCGTTACAAGTGACTCCACTGAGATATATTATTCTGGATATTAATTTTACCGTCACACCGTATACCATGATATTCATTACGGGTGTCATATGAGTTCATATTCCAACCTTTCTTTGACTAGATTACTGTCTTTGTATAAAACGCTGCAAACTAATTATTCAAAGGTAACATAATAATTTTGACATGGTTCATTTTTGCAAGAGTACTTGAAATATGACGATGTTCTCTGCATTTTCAGGCGATATTCCCCTCTTTATACTCTATCACACCATTGAAGTATGTATGTGATACAATATAGTAGAAAACCCACGAGGTATTCCGATTACATCTTCAGATGAATGCGAAGCAGCAAAACAACGTGTTTAGAAATTTTCAAAGTTCGTGTACAATGGGTCCAGTTGATATAACAGTGTTAAGATGTAAAATTCCATTTCAAAGTCACCCACTTTGTCACTAGAGGTTTCGTTATCGATTCAGACGTAAGACGACCAGTTTAAAATTAAAACTGACAACTCATCGAGAATATTATGTTGGTTTTCGTTCGGTACTTTGAAATCTTGAGTATAGATTATTATATTTGAAAGCAATCATAAAATAATGTTTTGATCAAGATGTATCATAATTTGGATAGTACCTCAATAGAGGCAAACAAATGTGCGAGAACCAGACAATTAAGTTTCAGTGTTGCAAAATACCGGAGGTCTCTGCACAAGGAAGGTTTTAATGCAAAACGAAAGACACTGAATCTGAAGTAATTGACAAGCAAAATAGTTGACACCATTTTACCCGATATTAAGAAAACACCATTTAGTGTGGTCAACTGTGACAGACATGAGTTTCCTTTTAATGTCTCTCTTTGTTTCATTTACTCTATATCCCTCTCATGTTTGTTTGACCATCAACTTTCACTAAACCCAGGCTATTACTCACACTATACCAATGGATGTCGGTCTGATTCATATGTAAGGACAAAATTCATCCAGGGAGGTCCTTTAATTCTGTTTATAATGTTCATACTTTCTACAAACATCTTACTTCAGGAAGTGTGTGTGTGTGTGTGTGTGTGTGGTTGATTTGGATTTTACCGTAGCTTTAACATTTTGAGTCATATTGCTACGATGTCTGCAGTCTAACAGTTTATAGTGATATATAGCACTGGGGCATCATGCCGCAGACATGTAGTATCGTGTCCCATCCAGTTACGTTATCTTGACACCAGGCCGACCAGTCCTAACACTAACATATTAATGCTGATCGCCACGCAAAGCAGTTGCGAATGCCATTATAATTAGTCGTTAGTATTTCTCAGCCGGGGTTCGATCCATCGACTTCCCATATCTGAATCATTCGCTCTAACCAGTTATCCAGGAAATGAATCCTTAATAAATGTTTTGAGCTGCCATAGATCAAGGAGTATGCATATCGTTGAATAACTACAGATGAGCATAATAGACATTTATAAATCCAGAATGAAACTGATTCCAACTTTTTTAAAGTAACAAATTAATCGTATGCATTTCTACCACTTACATTGATGACTCAAACCTCTGTTGTAATGGTTGTCCAATTTCTGTTGTGGAGGAATGCGATTTAGTAGGGCTTATTTTCAATCAGATTCTAACGTTTCGCCTATGCATTAATATCAATGGGGTAAGTGTCATACCGCCTTAAAAGTTTTATTTAATACGATTCTTGGCATACACCGATTTTCATCGATTTTACGTGTCATTAGTGTGATCATAGTTCGATTATAGCTCGATTGCTCGGATCTTCTTGTAAATACTAACTATAGATCATTGACAGAGGCGTAGCTATGATATTTAGCGCCCGGAGACGAACTATAAAATTGGCGCCCCAGCCCCCTCCCCGTTTAATCATTTTTCTATGACCGATTTATTACCCTTGTTTACTTATTGTAAAGTAACGTTGTAAACCTCATTTACCCCTGTACCTTAGCGCCCGGGAACATATGTACCCCCCTGCCCTGCCCCCCCCCCCCCCCCCAGCTACACCTCTGATCATTGAGATAGTACACATTCAGAGTGTAAACTTTGGGTGAATTTACACATTTCCTTTCAGAAAGGTTCTGTATTGAGGCAAATGAATCATCACTACATCTCAGACTGGTTCTCCAGTTTGCTACGATTTTAACTTTGAATCAGTCTAACCCCTTATATGATGTAGTGCTTACGCCCAAAATCCAAACGTTGCACTTTCACAAGCTTTATGGCGTACGAGTTTGCATAATTATGCATCCCTAATTCACCACAGCGGTTATCGACACTTCTTATTATAATTCTTTACCTTTTCGAATTCAAGAAGTATCGAACCAATCATCGTCTTAATTACAGTAAATTCAATCACCATAGAGCCTCCAATCGTAGCTGTACGTCACTGTTCAGTTTTAAAGATAGAGACAAATTTGAATCTACCATATCAACAATCCATATCATCTTGAGCCGGTTACCAGATAGGTCCTCAATTTATACGGTAGAAATTACAGCACTACTCACTTGAGCCGGTTACCAGATAGGTCCTCAATATATACCGTATAAATTACTGCACTACTCACTTGAACCGGTTACCAGATAGGTCCTCAATTTATATCGTAGAAATTACAGCACTACTCACTTGAACCGGTTACCAGATAGGTCCTCAATTTATACGGTAGAAATTACAGCACTACTCACTTGAGCCGGTTACCAGATAGGTCCTCAATATATACCGTATAAATTACTGCACTACTCACTTGAGCCGGTTACCAGATAGGTCCTCAATTTATATCGTAGAAATTACAGCACTACTCACTTGAACCGGTTACCAGATAGGTCCTCAATTTATACGGTAGAAATTACAGCACTACTCACTTGAGCCGGTTACCAGATAGGTCCTCAATATATACCGTATAAATTACTGCACTACTCACTTGAGCCGGTTACCAGATAGGTCCTCAATTTATGCCGTAGAAATTACAGCACCACTCACTTGAACCAGTTACCAGATAGATCTTCAATTTATACCGTAGAAAATACAGCACTATTCACTTGAGTCGGTTACCAGATATATCCTCAATTTATACAGTAGAAATTACAGCACTACTAATATCATATTGCTACGTTAAAATTACTCAAAAACTGATTATATCACCTTTTCGGATTCCACTCCACATTGAAAGCCTTTCAGACGTTATAATGGGACATCCCCTTATATCACAGACATTACAAAAAGATAATGTTATCATAGAATCAAGGAAACATATTATGTACTGTTGGCTGCCTAATCTCAATGACATAAATTAATGAAAAGGTCGATAAAACAGCAACACTACCGTTTCCGAATGAAGAATACATTTACTGACTTCAAATAATATATAAATAACATGTTCGTGATACTTTGGAAAAATATATGGAACACATAAAATCACACTTGAGGTACTATAACATTTGGAGAGTGAATCATCTAATAAAACATAAATCGATGAGATAGGGTACTATTGTGTTTAATGCATACCTTCTGAGGTGTGAACCTCGACCATAGTGTGTACGCATGTTATAATTTGTATTGTGTCGAACACATATCAGACACATAAACACATGTAACTCATGCATACCTTCTGAGGTGTGAACCTCGACCAGAGTGTGTACGTATATTATAATTACAGTAATAATGTCTGGATTGCTACATCGCGTCGAGTTGTCAGCATCAGAAACTGAGAGAGAGAGAGAGAGAGAGAGAGAGAGAGAGAGAGAGAGAGAGAGAGAGAGAGAGAGAAAATAATTTGTGTATAGAAATAAGTATAAGGTCTACAAGGTCTTGTACTCCTATCTTCCTAATAACGTTTTTAACATTTACACACTTTAGTATCGAGAAGAAAGAAAATAATAAAGTATATTTGACTTCTCCCGCACATATATAAATTTAGGAAGGTCAATGATGATTACATTCAAAATGTATTAAGTGTTACATTGAGGTAAGAATATAAACTCAAGATTATCAATCTTTTTTGCTGGTCATAAGGTGTTGTCCTTCTTTTGTACTGAGTCCAAGATGTAACTTATTCTTTATTTTCTATGCCAAAGTTTGTAATTGACATTTGTCTTTGACCCCCACTTGCGGATAAACTTGATTATTTTGTGACTTTGATCTGATGGCCAATTTGATATAGAGCCGTAGTGTTAAACTTTAAAGCACTTATTTGCTACCAATTCAAGGTCCCCTAGTTCAATATTATAGCAACATTGTTAAATAGATCCTTTCTTCGTTTGCATTTTGCTTTATTTCTTAGGGCCGAAAATTTGCAAAATAACTACGAATTACATTTGTCGAAATTTCTTATCTCTTTTGTTTCTTTTTGTTGAGTAACTCGGATAATAAATATTGACCATTGATAATTTGACAGAGTCGTACTTTGGCATGAAATATTTACAATCGTCCTGCAATGAACAAGAGTCATTTTTGATGTACGTGGTGGGCACGAGACAATTGTATGGGTTTATTTTAAGGGTGATAATAGCACATAATCTTTGATCGCTGACAATTGCATGACCTTCTGCGGGAGTGTAAATTTCGGTGTGCCATTAATTTGGAAAAGGCGATTCATCAAATTAATACGTGTTATTGAAACTTCAACGATGACAGTCGAGGATTTCCTAATGATTACTAATGTTTGTACGAACATATGAATGTTCACTATATTGCACCAAGAAAAAAAAATCATTTTTGAACAGTGGCGTAGCGAGGGTATTTGGCGCCAAGGGCAAAACACCCAAATTTGCGGCGCCCAGGACAAAGCACCCAAATTTGCGCCCCCGACTGCCCCTGTTGCGCAGTTATGTTGATAGTTTGGGCCGATTTGGGCCCCATTTGGCGCCCCCTAGCCACCGGCGCCCGGGGCGAATGTCCCGCCTGTCCGCCGTCGCTACGCCACTGGTTTTGAACAATGTACGTACATAGCGTTTTGGTTCGTATACATAACAGCCCGCAAAGTAAAACTGAACTCATGTACAACAATGATGTACAATGACATTGTCATAATTCATAATGATACGTCATTGGATGATTTTTTTTCTTAAGTTAGTTTCACTTATTTTAGTCATATTGCCACAATGTCTGCAGTGTGGCAGTTCATATTGACGTATTGCACAAGGGCATCATACAGCAGACATTTGGCACATGTCCCACCCAGTCACATTATCCTGACACCCGACTAACCAGTCCTAACACTGCCCTCTTAATGCTGAGCACGAAGCACAGAGCGAGGTAACTGCTAGTGCCATTCTTGCAACCTCTTTGGTATGACTCGGCCGGGGTTTAAACCCACGACCTACCGTATCCAAAGCGAACTCTCTAATCACTCAGACTACAAGAAGAAAGATTTTGTATGAAATTGTCCGCTCCTGATCAAGCAATATCTGATTCCAAAAATTAATTAATTATCGTCTTTCACTTAAGTGATTTTGACAATAAAATTAGTTTTCTTCTTGTGCTAATAAACTTTGAAAATACCTTACACTAGCGGACGTGTAAGAGTTAGCACACAAGCTCCAAATAAATCGCCGTTCGAAAAATGTGGTCGCCTCTTATTTTTGTGGCTTTGGCAGTTGCTATAGTTGACATAGTATGTAAGGTTCTAAGTAAACGATTCTAAGTAAAAAAAAAATTCGGATCGCTATTATAACTACAACTTCGCTAACCTATGGCTGTCGAACCATTTCGCTCCATATTTATCAATATCATTCCTAACTGAGATGGTATTCAGCGCTCCATTGTTTGATCGGGTGTAGCCGATCCAATCGCTCGTTACATGTACCTAGCAAAATAATCGGGAATAAGCAAAGAGGTGTTTGTAGAAAGAAAAACACTGTCCCATGTATCTACAAATTAAAGCATTCACTCACGTCTTCCTTTCGAGTCAAGGTGTGATGACGTCATACAAAGTTGCTATGCTAAATACATCATTCATTATGTAGCGGCTTTCCCGAGTGACCACGTGGTCTAAAGCGCTTTCCGTTACGGATCACTGCCGTCTCACCTCTGTCTGCGTGGGTTCGAGTCTTAAGATTCGGCTAATGTAGTTATGTGAGAAAGCTTGCCAGTAACTTCTCGTGGGTCATTGGTTCTTTCCGGGGGTTTTCCAGGGTTCTTCCTCCACCAATAATACTGGCCGCCATGTATAGCCTATCGTGTGCTGAAAAATGGCGTTAAACCCTAAAACAACATGTAGCGGCTTTCTTGGTCAGTTGTTAGCTCTATATATCAAAAGTCAATGTAGAAAGTTATGGATCGATGACCCTTGGCTAGTGACGATGTTATAAGGTCAATTATTCCATATACCGTATATACTCCTATACAAGTGAGTTCAAATGCAAACTAAACAGACCGTGTCTGCTGTCGCATGATGTACATACAGATTTCGATCTATGCAGTTTGTTAGAAGTAATCAGTTGAACAAAATATGTAGACATTAATCTGGTGCTGCATAATACACCAGCAGTTAAAGGTCTATGTTGATTGTAGTTGGACACGAATTTTAAGCGAGTTCTTAAGAAAAATATTTTGCAAAGAAACTTCATAATCCTGCTGAAAGTTTCTTATTTGACATGGTTACTTCACCCATTTATGACAGATGAATGTGTACATTAAAAAATATTTAAAAAATCTTGAATTGCATACCTTGATCAATTATGAATAATTTGACATTAAAGAAACAAAACCCACTTATAATTAACAGGTTGCATGTTTTCTATTTGTTTTTTTTTTGTTGTAGATTTATGCGTCATAAAGAGACATAAATAAAGTGTTGACAATCTCAACACCAAAGTAAAAGGCTTAAAATAGAAATTCAAATAGTTTTAGAAGTTTGGCAGGTACAATCTGTAATACTAGTTTGTAGCCAGCAGAGATATCTAAATCCAAATGAAACGAACTGTACAAGCATGGGCTATCGGTTGTCATTCTTATCCTAATACACGGTATGGGCTATCGGTTGTCATTCTTATCCTAATTCTCGGTATGGGCTATCGGCTGTCATTCTAATCCTAATACACGGTATGGGCTATCGGTTGTCATTCTAATCCTAATACACGGTATGGGCTATCGGTTGTCATTCTTATCCTAATACACGGTATCGGTTGTCATTCTTATCCTAATACACGGTATGGGCTATTGGTTGTCATTCTAATCCTAATACACGGTATGGGCTATCGGCTGTCATTCTAATCCTAATACACGGTAATGGCTATCGGTTGTCATTCTTATCCTAATACACGGTATCGGTTGTCATTCTTATCCTAATACACGGTATGGGCTATTGGTTGTCATTCTAATCCTAATACACGGTATGGGCTATCGGCTGTCATTCTTATCCGAATACACTGTACACGCTTTCGGCTGTCATTCTCATCCTACAAACTGTACAAGCTACCGACTTTTTTGCTCATGATTCAAACTGTACAAGCTATCGGAATTTATTCTCATCCTTCAAATTGTACAAGCCATCGGCTTTCATTTTCTTCTTATTATTATTTGTACAAGCTATCGGCTGCCATTCCCATCATTCAAACTGTAGAAGGTATTGGTTTTCATTATCTTCCTTTAAACTGCACAAGCTCTGGGCTTTCATCCTCATCTTAACCCAATGTGCAAACTATCGGTTTAGTTCTCATCTTTCAAACTGTACAAACTATCGGCTTTTATTCTCATCCTTCAAATTGTACAAGCTATCGGCTTTTATTCTCATCTTTCAAACTATTCAAGCTATCGGCTTTAGTTCTATGTGCTTGATTGAGACAGTCATACAATGTGTCATATATGACTGGTTGGATCAAAAGACATACATAATATACGTCATATATGAATATGGATGGATAAGAGACATAAATAAAATGCAAGATTCATTTGGTTACTAGAAAACTATCTCATTAGAGAAATAATTGAATCGTTCAAACATATGCATTACTTATTTTCTCCTAAAGATTATAATAAAATAAAGCAAAACAAAACAAAATCTACAACAAAACATATAGAAAATATGCAAGTTGGCGTCCCGCAAAACAGTTTTTAACATCAGTCACATGTTTTGAATAGCAGCAATGGATAGCATGCAGTAGGTTTGCCTATTTTTCTGAATTTATTTACGAGCAGCATTAAGGAAGGAAATGTATAATATTATCTCACATTATATAGAAAAAATGTGTACAGTAGAGGCTAATTAATAGAGAATGATGTCTCATAATATTATCTCACATTATATAGGAAACAATGTGTACAGTAGAGGCTAATAATAAGGGAATGATGTCTCATAATATTATCTCACATTATATAGGAAACAATGTGTATAGTAGAGGCTAATTAATAGAGAATGATGTCTCATAATATTATCTCACATGATATAGAAAACAATGTGTACAGTAGAGGCTAATTAATAGAGAATGATGTCTCATAATATTATCTCACATGATATAGAAAACAATGTGTACAGTAGAGGCTAATTAATAGAGAATGATGTCTCATAATATTACCTCACATTATATAGGAAACAATGTGTATAGTAGAGGCTAATTAATAGAGAATGATGTCTCATAATATTATCTCACATTATATAGGAAACAATGTGTACAGTAGAGGCTAATTAATATAGAATGATGTCTCATAATATGATCTCACATGATATAGAAAACAATGTGTACAGTAGAGGCTAATTAATAGAGAATGATGTCTCATAATATTATCTCACATGATATAGAAAACAATGTGTACAGTAGAGGCTAATTAGTAGATAATGATGTCTTTAGCCGTATGTTAATGTATGGAGCAAAACAATTATTTGATGTTCGATAACAGGATCTAGTATTGGACCAGATTTATTCAAATCTTTCTGAATCAATACTCTGGTAGTTTGCTACTTAATGTGAAGAATTAGACATTATCTAGTTTACGTATCAAATCACTGATATTGACTCAGCGCTGGTTTTTACCTGGATACCTTTAATGTATTTGTACCGCATATGTTTACTTTTATTTACCTATGGTTGACCTTGCTTTACCCGTTGTATTTGCATTGCAAGTCGCATGAGGTACGTACGTGGTTTGTAAAGGACCTATTTGAAAGTTTGTCTAGATCAGAATGTGTGCGCAGTCTTATGCGAGCTTTTATGTCAGCCGTTTGTCCAAAAATAGGACTTCGGCCGTTTATTCCAAATTGCTTAACATTAACTGTGCGTGACTCACCTGGCCTCAAAGCTGGCTAAAATCCCGTCGAGGCTGACAAATCTGCTAACTACAGCAAGATAGAAAACAAAGCCCCGTGATAGACTAGTCTTAATCAGGGCCAAAATTAGATTGAAAGACAAGACATGTACTACTTTTTTAAATAAATTGCTAAAAAAATACGGCCATTGTCCCACGGGGCTTCTTCATTGTCAGATTTAATTAGACATGGATTTTAATGAGATTGCATAAGAACATGGTTAAGATGTATTATTGTGGAAAGTACATAACGGAATTCATAGCTTGAATTGTATAATAAGATGATATCAGTGCTCCTGGCCAAGGACGTTTATGTAGATTCTGTACTTCTATGTTTGATCTAAGAATATAAATATATTTCATATAAACGACGATTTATATAAAAATATTCCTTGAAAAGAACAGAAATATGTTATACTGTGTGGATGCGTCCTGTTGATATATTTCACATAAAAAAAGTGAAACCGTATATTACCAATATACATCATGGGGACATTTAATACAAATAAAAAATTAAATGAATAAATTAAAAAATAACTTTGCACAATATTACAAATATTTGAAATTTCTCTGAACTTTCCATCAAATAAGTATCAAGCTCAGTAAATATATATATTCTGATCATACAGATTATCGATGTACATTAAAAACGTTTCTAAAAAAAAATATATAATTCCGACACTTTCAAATTGAACAAAGATGCATTGCATATAAGGTCCAGATTAATCAAACACACTCCGCCTACCCATATTATGTAATGTTTACGATGTTTAACTTTCAAGACCACATGCATTATCAAAAGTGCATACTAATATTTATATTGGTACAGGTTTAGTAACTAAAACTCACAAGGTAATCACCTGTTAAAATATAAATTGTACAAAACCGTTTTCCGCCCCACCTAAATATCGATTATCGACCATTTTTAGATTAACTGTTTATCGAGATATAAAGCTTACGTCACAGCGTGCAGGGTTATTAAAACAGAAGGCAGGTTTAAATCAACAGAGTTTACATGGTAGCTAGGAAAATGCGACCTTCTGGTACCAAGATCGCTTTTTGACCCAGTGACACATTGATTCACAAATCCTAAGATATCACAGCATGCAATGTACATAATGCGGCATGTCCTTTTGTATTTCATACCAAGACCTAGACCCAGATTGATTCAAAATTTTAAAATACCTCAGAATGATATGTACGGCTTACAGTACGCCTAATTGCATATCCAGTTACCGGTATTCATCAGCCCCATCTTGTGATGTCATTGTAATTCCTTAAAGCTATAACCGCGACGAAATGGCTTTAAAAAATGAGAGGATTTGGAAAATCACTAACATTCATAAAAAACGTTAATGTCTCTATTTTTAGTGGATAATATGGCATTTTATTAACATTACAGACGTACGCACGCACACACACACACACACATGCGCGATCTTCCTCTTTCCAACACTTCTTTCGCTACGTATTATTAACATTACAGACGTACGCACGCACGCACGCACACACACACACACACACACACACACACACATGCGCGATCTTCCTCTTTCCAACACTTCTTTCGCTACGTTTAAACCTTTTGGGTTCTAACTATAAGGTTCTACATTCTTATTTTACATCTAGCCCGTTTTAACAATAAAAATAAACCACATGCATATATGTTATATACTGCGATGAATAACCTACAAATATAAGTTGCAGAAGAATTAGCTTTATTTTAGATTTAGTACTGACATATGTGGAGATAGAAAGAAAAATGCTTAGGAAAATGAAATGGTCGTTAATCTCGAAGCTGTTGGTTATACAAGGTATATCAACGCGATTGTTCCATTGAAACCTAATTCCAAAGTCTAGATTACCACTGCCAATATGAATAAGAGCAAAGAGCTTTGAAATCTTTTATTTATCATTTGTTGAATCAAATTTTGTTCTTTAAATTCATATTTTAAACTCTGGGCCAGAATTTGATTCAGCTGCTTCAATGGATAGACTATATCAAAATTATTTCTTTAAAGCCCTTTATAGACCTGTATACACCCTTTGTACGCCCTTTAAAACGGTTCTATAAAAGCGATAGTAACGTTACATATTCATTCAGGTGGACATTGAATCTGCCTTCACTTTCAATGTTCTTCAACTTTTTATGTATTACTCAAATGGAAAAGAATATAACGAAAACGAATTTATTTAGACAAAATTAAGAGTGACTTTTTATTAGCAAAGTGCAGCAGAACTAATGGCAACACTAATGAGTAGGTGCGGTGCGGGGCGGGATGGAGGGTGCTTACAGCACCGGGTGACACCATCAGAGATGAGACACCAAAATGACCATGTATACAATTTTGTTACCGCATTGGGTGACATCAACCCTAGTGACGCCACTGATCGAAAGGAATATATTTATTTCTAATATCATCATTGTTATCGTCGTAGTTGTCGCAGTAACATATTTAGGAATAGAAGAGGCAGAGGGATTATTGTGAAAGTATCAATGAAAGTGCTGTAATAATAATAATAATAATAATAATAATAATAATAATAATAATAATAATAATTCTAATAATAATAATAATAATAATAATAATAATAATGATATAATATTTAATCTTCACAAAATAATTTAAAGAGAAAAGAACTCTAAAACCTGCATGGAGCAGGTTTTGTGATGTTGAAATAGAGTTGTATTATTATTATTATTATTATTATTATTATTATTATTATTATTATTATTATTATATGTAATAGTAATCATAATAATGGATTGGGGACATCAATTCTGTATTGCACGGACATGAAAGTATTTCTTTCTATTTTCTTAATAGCTTATATAGATATATAGATGTATATATATATATATATATATATATATATATATATATATATATATAGAGAGAGAGAGAGAGAGAGAGAGAGAGAGAGAGAGAGAGAGAGAGAGAGAGAGAGAGAGAGAGAGATGGGGGGTTAGAAAATGCATATCTGCATATTCTGTCAATATTTTGCTTTTAAATTGAGATATGGCTGTGATAAGACTGAGTCTCTCTAATGAAAAAAAATATAAAACACCTGAGATAAGATAAATTGATGGGGTGGGGATGGCATTGTATCTGACAGGTAGGTGAGATAACATGTTCATCAGCTACGTATTTCAGATCTTTATTTACACAAAAAAAAATGTGTGGGGTGGTTTATCCGAGGACTAACTTCAAATTTATTTGAATTAATGTTGAGGTAATTCCATCGTAGACATAAATATCGTGGTAACGATTATTACATCTAATTTGGTCTAATATTCAATGATATCCTACAGCGTTCGTATTAACGTCACGACTTTGTCAGTCTTGTAGAGGTATTTCTCTATATGTAATGAATTATTGATACATTCCATTAAGTAGGTGAACATACTAGAGTTTATCACATCGTATCCGTTCTTCACTCTGAACAATCTAAGTTTATTTTTATTTAATGTTCAGACAACATCTATACTATGATAAGTCGGTCTCCTAAGCCAATTCACATTAACATGAACAATTACTATAAAAAAACACAATATGAGAGAGAGAGAGAGAGAGAGAGAGAGAGAGAGAGAGAGAGAGAGAGAGAGAGAGAGAGAGTTTTCCAGTTAAGGCATTAAATCGGATATTTCATGCATATAGAAACTCGTGTATTCTTTGAACAATATCTACTTACATCAGTTCTCAGAGTTTATATTCGACATGCTTTCGTATCAATGCTTTGACTGCTTCCTTCTTATTTCTTATTTTCACTTACATATTATGACAGTCAACAATGCTGATGTGTATAATGTGAAAATAGAATCCAAGGTTACCTGTAATAATCAATTTTATGCTTTTTCTGATGTGTGCATTGAAAATGGATGTTTGTAAAGAACTAAACAGCATATATAATTTGATAAATATTGTTTTGTATAATGTAATTTAATATTGAAACATGAAAACACGTTATTCGATCTGACCCCAAAAGTAAGTGAATATAAAACTTTATCCCTAGATTATGCAAATGCAGTTTACGATCCATTATCGATTATCCATGCAATATTTATCATTTGGGAAATATATAATACAGTATACACAAAATTCATATATATATGTATGTATGCATATATATATATATATATATATATATATATATATATATATATATATATATATATATATATATATATATATATATATATATATATATATCTGGTATATATTTCACATGAATAAAAGGTTTGAGCAGACAGGTACATTTGTTTTCTTAACTGGACAGTGAATATTCAGTCACATAGTTTAACAGATTCTTATACACTAAAGTGACAAAGCGTTTCGTAATTGGAACATATCTCTTGTCCCACTCAACTTTGTTTTGTTTTCCTACAATATAATACTACAATATAATACGCTTATTTTTTGTTTGCAAGTTTACAAAAGGAAAGTACGTTGCTTCTTTGAGGAAGAATGCCAAGTAAAATCAGATTTATTGCCTTTGCACTTATCGCTCTATAAGATGGCCTACCTTCAAACTAGGAAGTTGTCGACATTTGGAAATATTTGTCAGCGTGTGTGTGTGTGTGTGTGTGTGTGTGTGTGTGTGTGTGTGTGTGTGAGAGAGAGAGAGAGAGAGAGAGAGAGAGAGAGAGAGAGATATTTAACCTATCTTTAAAATACTTTGAATCCTATCTTTACCATATCTGCAGTGTGGCAGTTCATAGTAATGTCTAGCCACAGACATGTAGCCTCGTGTCCTACCCATTCACACTTTCCTTACATCAGGCCAACCTAACATCTTAATATAGAGGTTAGTGTCACAGCTGCTAGTACCATTTTTAACAGCTCCGGTGGCCTAGTGATTAGATCGTCCGCCGCGGAAACGGGAGGTCGTGGGTTCAATCCCCGGCCGAGTCATACCAAAGACTTACAAAAATGGTACTAACAGCTGCCTCGCTTCACGCTCAGCATTAGGAGGTTAGTGTTAGGACTGGTCGGCCTGGTGTCAAGATAATGTGACATGATGCCCCAGTACTAGACATCACTATAAACTGCCTCACTGCAGACATCGTAGTGATATGACTGACAAATTAAAGCTACGTTAAAAACGGTAAACAAACAAGCAAACAAAAAAGTACCATTTTCAAAGACTTTAGTATGATTCGGCCGACCGCCTGCATTCGAGGCCGACGCTCTAACCACTTAGACTACGTGAGCGATCGTCAGACTTTGAATATACTTAAGCATGACCATGCATAAATCTCACAGTTCGAATATTTACGACATTTCCTTAAGTACCCGATTGATCGTTATCCAAGAATCATCACTGATATAGATGGATCCGAATGGTTTAGTGATATGCACGAAATAAACCTACATAGCTTCCCTATCGACGGACAACGTGCTTAATCCTCCCTGCAATAAAGTAGTGCTTGTAAAAATTTATGAGCTCTTTGAGAGGAAGGGGGATAATATTTGGGACTCATTTAAGGGTTGTAGAGTGCAAGAGATTGAACAATGACACATTAGAGTACTGTAAATTGCACGACAGAGATTTATCAGACAAATATAATCTATGCACCAAGTACAAGTGAATAGATAGCGGAATACATTAATAAAAAACGTGCACCGTGTGTCTCCTCTATTCCATATTTTATTACTTATAGCATGGCTGCATAACCTGTGGACCGCGGGCCGTATCGACTGCGGGCTGTATCGACGGCGACGGCGACCGCGGGCCGTATCGACCGCGGGCTGTATCGACGGCGACCGCGGGCCGTATCGACCGCGGGCTGGATACGGTCCGCAAACGTATTATGTCAGGTCCGCAGGGCAAATTAAAACAACACATAAATCTGGTCCGTGAACAGAAATTGTACTAAAGAAATTAGTGTATGTGACCCACGGGTGGTCTCATAAAATGCAACCTCGTCCTTGGTCGAGACAGGTTGTGCACCCCTGACTAATAGAGTAAAACTACTTTGAACTGACATCTCTGCAGCCAGCCTTTCTCCACGGACTGAAGATCCAATTAACGTATCGCATTAGGTGACGAAGACTAACACGTGACGATACATTTCGTTATAGTCTTCGAAAGGGCACATAGATCCCATTTCCTCAGAAACACGTTGATACTAATGTCTTAAACGTCTTAAGCCCAATGAAACAAAAACGTTTTCACGGAGATATTAACATGTAATAAATTTTCATTGTTTATGCCACTCATTTGCAATATCAAGTGTCTATTGACAACAGTTGGCTAACATTCGGTTTCCCGTTGACAACAGAATGTGATACATCCTTTATAAGCCTTTCGTTCCATTCAAGTATGTTTCCAAACGGTTGACTTAGCATTTCAGTATCGTCTAGTTTTTTTTTTCATCGATCTGTGACACTTCCCTCATAGATGTGTTATCTGAATGTTGTTAATAATATTGATATTCTATGGTGTTATAATGAATTTTGCCACGGATAGTTTATTTATCAATGTATACATTGTATATACTATAGCTTGTTCTGAAATTATAAAAAAAAAAGTAATCACTGATTTAATTAGACAGACACATACGTTGGCATATTAAAAAAAATGCTTTGAATCAATTAGGAGACTTGCGATCCCCACTGCGTACAATGTTTCGGTTATTGTTATCTAATAGATGAATGACCATGGTGTTATTGCCCATATCGAGTACGAAATTAAACAAATTATGACATTAATGCATTGAATAACATACATCTGAAATGTGCATAAAATAGAACAGCAGGACTCCCCGTGTGTACAATGCTATAAAATAGAACAGCAGGACTCCCCGTATGTACAATGCTATCAAAAAGAACAGCAGGACTCCCTGTATGTACAATGCTATAAAATAGAACAGCAGAAGTCCCCGTATGTACAATGCAGCAATCTAATCAATTCTATAAACAAACTGAAATCGAAAATTACATTTGAATGATTCACTTTCTCTTAGAAACAGAGTTACAAAATTTATGAAAATTCAGTTATCCGTTCCGTTACACCGATACAACAATTTCATTCTATAATCGAATGACTGACTTAACATAAATTGTCGGCATGTCAGCATCACGTGGTTGCTTCTGGTCTATTCCAAATTATAGACAGTGATAGGTATGCGTCGTTCTCTCTCTCTCTCTCTCTCTCTCTCTCTCTCTCTCTCTCTCTCTCTCTCTCTCTCTCTCTCTCTCTCTCTCTCTCTCTCTCTCTTCTTCGTCTAACAACCCGATTTGGATGTAGACTGCGTTCTTCCACTAAACAGTGTTGGTATAGAACTATTTTTTTTATTGTGCTTTATTGAGACTCTCTCTCTCTCTTGCTATCCGGTTGAATCTCTCTATTGTCATGACCGAAACTGGTCCTTTTGACAATATGAAAATAAAAACTTGCTAAAATACTGGCTCCTCTCAGAATCTAAGACTAATGTCGGGAATGCGTTTCATCTTGAATTTCGTCTGGGACCACACAACCACCCTCGTTTATTATAGCCGTTTTAGCACTCTCGTCGAAGTAAGAAGAATTCTATCTAGATCACACTTTCTGACAAATATAATTGTATAACACCTGTTTTAAATGACTCAAGATTGTCCAAACGTTTGGTTCTGGTTTGCATTAGCTTTGTTGAACTCCATGTGGTTTAAGCTACTTTAAGGTCTGAATAAGGTCTTAATGACGGTGAAAGGACTATAATGCCATCACTAAATTATTTCCTTTTCCTTCCAGTCAAAATAGCACGATTTTTTATCCTATTTTATCCATATACTGTTTCTTTCATGAAAGATAAACATTTTAAGAAGGAAGAACTATTTAAATCACGCATATTTAAAGAAGATAATGCTATACGTGCAAGTTACTTATTGTGTAGAAACGTGTTTTTGAAGGACATCAGATTATTCGCTAAAAATTAATGTATAAACGTGTATTTTAAGATGATATTGTGGTACAAATTATACGGCTTCTATATCGAATAATTAAGAGTGCAATACAGGGATCAGAAATCGTATCTGAGAAGTAGATTCTAAATGGGTAGATACGGTAAGCGTCTAATTACGGAAGTTCAAGCTTGTTTCTATAAAGACTCATCCAGCTTTAGTTTGGCAAACTCATGAATATTTTGTCAAATATAGTCGCAAAAGTGAGGTAAACATTCAAAGATATGTTCTTGTTATATGACATTACATTAAGTTCTATGTTGACATGCATTTGTAATATTTATGTTCTGCAATGTTTATACTGTGTTCATTTACAATTCATTAGGAAGCAGTTGGAAAAAAGGCATTTCTTTTTTATTTTCAAAATGTTTTCTTTTTGGTACTATGTATGTATGTATGTATGTATGTATGTATGTATGTATGTATGTATGTATGTATGTATGTATGTATGTATGTATGTATGTATGTATGTATGTATGTATGTATGTATGTATGTATGTATGTATGTATGTGTGTGTGTTTGTGTGTGTATGTATGTATGTATGTATGTATGTATGTATGTATGTATGTATGTATGTATGTATGTATGTATGTATGTATGTATGTATGTATGTATGTATGTATGTATGTATGTATGTATGTATGTATGTCTATATACGCAACATAGATTAAGAGAGGAGAAAGAAAAGGAATTGGAACTATTATTTACATTCAACTGTTGCCCAGTCGGTCTCCACATTGTGAGCGTCGAGAGGGGTGGATTTCAGACGTTCTTCCAGGGAATATACGAGAGATTGTTTGGTACTGTTGCATTTCAGTTTGGTGATGTTAAGCCGTTTAGCGGCCATCTTTTCCTGTGGGCGTCTTTGGGCTGAATGCGTATTTAGAGCTTGTGGTGATGAGGCAGTGGTCTGTCCAGAAGTCGGCACCACACAAGGACTTCATAACACGCACATCCTGCCTGTCCCTCTTCCTGACAATGACGTAGTCATTGAGGTGCCAGTGCTTACACCCTGAGTGCATCCATGACATCCGGTTACGGGTTGGGAGGCGGAAGACTGTACTGACGATCAGCAGTTCATGCTCGACTCAAATCTCGAGCAAAAGGAGACCGTTGCTTTTACAGTGACCCACTCCGTGCTTTCCTAGCTCTCCATCCCTGGCAACGTGATCACAGCATACTCCTGCAATCAAATAGCCAAGAATGACGGTGTTATCTGCCATTGGAACGTCAGCAATGATGGAATGAAGATCCTCATAGAACTTGACTTCATATGTGTTGTTTATGGTTGGAGCATAGCAATTGATGATGGTAAGAAACTTTCTTCAGACAAGCGTCGGAGTTTCATGGTCATGCGTCTATTGTTCACTCCCTTTGGAGGTGCAACCAATTTATGAATCAATGCTGTATTCATTGCAAAGCCAACACCAGCTTCACGGCGCTCTTCACTTACTCGTCCGCTCCAAAAGAAAGTGTATCCGGAGCCCCTTTCACAAAGTTCGCCTTCTTCTGCAAGCTAAGTCTCGTTCAAGACAGCATTATCTTTGTTGTATCGGGCGAGTTCCTTTCCTGTTAGGGCGGTTCTCCTCTGGGGTCTTTCTGCATGTCCGTTAGGGTGCGTACATTCCATGCGTCAAGTGTGAGAGGAACAATCCTCATTTTCTTTTTTGTATTTTGACCGCTGAAGTAGGGTCCACGCTAGATGCTTTATGCTAGTTGTTGAAGTTCAGAGCCAGCAATGTTTAGGGCACCTTTTCTTCTAGCCCCTTCCTCATGCCAAGAAGGTGTACAGTGCATTCCTGAAGAGGTCTGCCCAGTCACTATGGGGGCCCCTGGACTCCACTGCTGCTCCATGTCGTGGTGAACCTGAACCTAATGACCTGATCCGCCTGTGTGCAGATTTGTGGCTACAATTGACAATGTACTCACACCTGCTGCGTCGTTGCTTGCCTGTCACCATAGGACATTAGAGGGTGATTAAATGGGATGGGTAGATGATCAAATGCGCGGTGGATTTATTTTAAGTGAGGAAGAGTTGCACAGTTCGTCGACCTCACTCTCGAAAACCATCTGTGTCCAGTAGCACGACAACGTCGAGACGGCCGGAGTTAGAGTTGAGTGCAGTGAATGACCAGGACGTTCTACTTGTCTTGTCGTGCTCTTTGCGTTCCACGGCGCTTTGCTTAGAATCGCCTTACTGCTCTTTGACCAGCTGGTGGTTCCTCCGCCCATGCTGCTGAATCCAGTCCTCACATGCTAGGTAGACAAAGCCTAACTCACTCAGGGTTTAAGACTCGTTGGCTACCCTCAGTCAGGTTTAGACTGCGCATGCCACAGCTTCTTGGAGCCACATGTGAGAGCTGAGTGCCATGTTGGGACCAAAGGTAGGCGAGCTACCCCTGAAGGAGTACGATCGCTTAGGCCGCCAGATGTATGTATGTATGTATGTATGTATGTATGTATGTATGTATGTATGTATGTATGTATGTATGTATGTATGTATGTATGTATGTGTGTGTGTGTGTGTGTGTGTGTGTGTGTGTGTGTGTGTGTGTGTGTGTGTGTGTGTGTGTGTGTGTGTGCGTGCGTGCGTGCGTGCGTGCGTGCGTGCGTGCGTGCGTGTCTTGTTTCTTGGAGACTGAATACATATTTGGTTTGTAAATGATTGCGTTACTACACGTTAGATAACTAGAGATATTATGCGTGTGGCATAACATAGATAAATGAGAGTGACGTAAAAATGTCGAGGATTTCAAAACATTTACATTACTGAATAACAAACCTACATTAAAATCTGCTCCTTTATTGCGTTTCTTTATATTATCAGAAACATAAATTCGTCAGATATGTATAATATACTACATACTCATTTAGAAGCTCAGAGAGATTTGTATATAACGGGTTTCACATTTGTTGATGGTCGATTTAAAACAAACTTTGGCTGAAATCGTAAAACAGCTACTAGCCAGATATGAAAATCGTGATTAGAGACGTTTCAATGACATTTATTACTGGTGATGAAATATGATTGCCCATTTTTTTTTAAATACAAACATCCCAGTCCAACATATATATGTGCATAACCCTAATAGTGTCTCTGGAATTTTACTGTATATCTTCACAGTTTTGCCAAAAGCTGTCGAACACAGCCGATCCATCCGTTCGGGCACCATTATTACTCGATGTATCCGTCTACTCCATGACATCGTATCGACGCATAAATTCATTGTGACAGACTTCCACAAATAACACAACATCCAAACTTTGTCACAACCTACAAACAGCCCGGATGTAGCTTCAGGTTAATTTTGACGCAATCCTGTTAACAAAAAGATTCGCTGAACGGTAAACGATTTTTAAGCTACCATGCTGACAGGAAGGTAGTTTTCTGGATGTATACAACATAACAAAAAGTCAGTAAAAGTGACAAAATAACTGGACACTAAGAAAGTATGCATATATACGTAGGTAGGACTTTGAGTGGATTCTCTGACATAATTATCACAAAAACAATTCTTTGTTGTACAGTGCAAATCTTTGTTGTACAGTGCAAATCTTGTTGTACAGTGCAGTTATGTTCAGATCATATTACGTATGTCTTCATGAAAATATATCCGACCATTGTCTCTGCATTCATTTTACATTAACCTCGTATATAAGCATACAGATATATCCGGCTATTACCAGGAATCCCAAACTGATCTTTTCGTTTAACTTCTGCTCGTTGAAAATATGCTACATTTTATCGATGATTTGTTTGTTTGTTTGTTTGATTAGGATTTTTAACATATCTTTAACAATTTTTCAGTCATATCGCTACGATGTCTGCAGTGAGGCAGTTTATAGTGATGTCTAGCACTGAGACATCATGCCGCAGACATGTAGCATGATGTCTCACCCAGTCACATTATCCTGACACCAGGCCGACCAGTCCTAACACTAACCTCTTAATGCTGAGCGTCAAGCGAGGCAGCTGTTAGTACCATTTTTGTAAGTCTTTGGTATGACTCGGCCGGGGATCGAACCGATGACCTCCCGCTTCCGGGGCGGACGCTCTAACCACTAGGCCACCGGAGCGGTTTTAATCGATGACAATGTGTTTCTAATTAGCTATTGGGATGAATTCTGTTGGAAGTTAGTTTGGCTCCATTTCCATTTATGACCAAGGATACATCATTAGAACTCTTTAGGTGAAAACACCTTGTCAATAACCAACATTACCAGACAGGCATTGAGGTGGAGCCCTCAAGGCAAGAGGAGGGACGACCAAGAAACACCTGGCGACGCGACCTTGAGGCAGACATCACTAAAATGGGTTACACCTGGAGTCAGCTTGAGGGGATGGCACAGGACAGAAGCCGCTGGCGATCTTTTGTGGGCGGCCTAGACCCTGGCAGGGGTGACGGGCATAACTAACTAACTAACTAACCTTGTCAATACGACCCACCATTCAGGCGGGGTAGTGACAACATGTTTTTCAAGACAGCTATCGTGTTACCAATAGTGAACATATGCATGACACAATTTTAATTTTAAAAAAATGAATAACACAATTTTAATTTTAAAAAAATGAACATTATTATAAGTTCGTTGGTGATACGCCATTCCTGATTTATTCATCCATTTAGGAGGAATATAAATAATACAAGACAGACACTTTGGTGGCCATGCTGGTAGGCAGACATTTTCATTTAGACAACATATAAACTCTTTTGAGAAATATTCCTTGTCAAAAAAGACTTCACATTTAAGATGGCAACAATGTGGTTACACTACCATACCATGTGGTTACACTACCATACCATGTGGTTACATTACCATACCATGTGGTTACATTACCATACCATGTGGTTACACTACCATACCATGTGGTTACACTACCATATCAAGTGGTTACACTACCATACCTTGTGGTCAGATAAACACCAATTTAATTTAGGAAACATATATATTGTAAGAAATCCTATTATGAAAATCCAATCTTACATAACATTGATTCAGAAGAAGTAGTGATAACAAGATTTTCTAGATGGTCATATATATATGATCAACGATTCGGAAGGAAGAGCGATAACAATATTTTTAAGATGGCTGTCATTGCAGCCATAAAAGATTTCACATCGTAATCATTTTCAGCTTTGATTTGGAGACACCATAAAAAAAACTTTTGTTTAAACACCATGTCAGTATGACTTTCCATTGTGGATGATTGGCGATAACAGTGCTTACAAAACAACTTCCATGGTGGCCACATTTGATATCACTGCGTCAGCATTTTCATTGCGAACCAACTAGATCGTTGGATAAAAGCGTGTACAAAGTTTAATGGCATTCCTCAAAGTTGATAGCTACGGAATATGTGCCAACAAACGGGCAGATGAAGAACCATCTCAATCCTTCTAGTATATTACAAATAAAGCTAAAAATGACGAGGAGAGTGGTTTTTCAATAGGAAAATAAATCGAATGAAAAAAAGACGCGTGGGACCTGAACACATGGTATTTAATATGACACGTCTCATCATCAAACGACTTTACTCCCTCGACCAGTGAACTCGTATGTCCCTAATAAATTAATAACTAAGTTTGTTATAAGTGTTCATTTGGCGGGTGGGGTGGGGTAATTCGTATCTCCATTACGTGTTCGGCTATACAACAGCAATTGTTTGCTCTTTACATCTATTTTATTGTCAGTTCCATTGATAGATTGTTATATTTTCGATAACACATAACAACCTATTTACACGATTTACATATATTTAGACGATGGCTGAAAAAATAGCTGGAAAGATTTCAGACTACTGTTTTCACATTTATTACTGTCGAAGTACATATCGTTTGTCTTACGTTACTGGATAAAGTGAATAATTCCTCTTTTAAATATATCTAGATCGATGAAGTTAAATATTAAATTACCTCAACAAATCTTGCTCATTTAATTCTTTCAGACGTTTTAGAACTGAATGCATTTTATCCGCAGTCATCAAACCTTCGGTGCATACAGGTTGTAAAAACCATATACATTTTACAGAACACGGACAAAAAATAAAGACTTCTAAAAGCTGATTTCAAGTATTTTCAAAAAACCTAAAAGACATGGTTACTTTTTTATAGACACAATATTGTCCTAACGGAATTTATTTTTTATTTTCGTTTTTCACATAGTCCACATGCATCAACTCAAACAACATTTTAGCATTTTTTTAAAAAATCCGCGCATGCCTCTATATTTTTTAAAATATAAAAGTGGTTGTCGTTTGTGGACCACTTGAATTGTTTAACAATATCTCGAATTTTAGCACAAAACGGACATTATATAGTCAAATTTGACGTCATGATCACGCGCGTATTACGTTAAATCTACAAAAAAAAATATTGCATTTGTGAGTTTATCAAAGACTGATCAATGTCTTACTGAACAATGCGTCCGAATTACTGTGCGTGGGGTTGAGCCAAATGAGTCATACTTTTTATACATAGGATATTCTTGGATAAACAGATAGGGAACTGGTGGATAGACAGATAGAATACAATAAGATAGACATAAGTGATACTGTTGTCGAATAGATTGGTTAGACATATATGGTACTGTTGGATAGACATATATGTTACTACTACTATACTATATAAAGCATACTGCTGGATATAAACACGTGACACTGGTGGATAGACAGAAAAGATAGTGTATAGACAGACATGATACTGATGGATAGAGAGACAATATACTGGTGGATACACAGAAAAGATATCAGTGGATAGACAGACAAGATACTAGTGGATAGACAGACACTATGCTGGTTGATAGACAAAATTTAGATGAGCACATATTTAAGAAACAAAAAACAAATAATATTCAATTTTTATAAAATTTTATCACTTTTTATTAAACAATTGAACGTGCAGTTACATATACCTGCATGTAAACAATATCTACGATAATCATCTCTTTGAATATTTGCGCCAATATGTCGACGTACACTCATTTGTATGTGTGAGTATAGCATCTGACTCGAGCGCAATTATTAACAAGCAACCATGAATGAATAACGCAAATAAAACTCACATCCAATTGAATTGGTCAACATTTAAATTGTATGATAACGTATTTAACATTTGAGGAAAGCAAACAATTGTACGGTCGGTATGCTTTTACAAAGCATGTATGTCCAATATTAAAGGACTGGTCATCGTGTTGTATACATATTGTATCAATAAATCACATGACTGCAGTTTAAAATAAAGATATTGGCTGCAATCGCAAGTAAAAGTGGATAAAAAATATAATAAGCATGTGTAATAATGTAAGAATATACTGTTCGCCTACTCTCATATACTTACACAAAAATGCAGCACATTCGATCTCACAGAAAGCATGCTGTCATGTAATTTATGCTTAATTAGACTAAACAAAATACAAAATAAATAAATTAAACACGTATATATATTTATCACAGCCCAACGCTTCGTTGAAACAAAGACTTTGTGATTGCGTTGCACAGAATATTACTTTCTTTTCTTACAATAACTAAATATACAAATAGGGTTATACTCTGAAAACAAAAAGAACCGCAAAAGCATAGTATGCCAGAATTAAAGCAAACAAATATAAATTAGCTTTAAGTACACAATGTTTTTTTGTATACAGCATTTTACAGTGACATTTTGCTGTATTAATTTTAAACACCAGCCACAATTTAGCTCAATTTCAGATGTATTATATAACGTTTCGCTTCGATGGTTTATATTTATGCCTATTAGTACATACATAAGTGCATGAAATTACAGCACATCGTGAAGTGTTGTCCATTTTGTGTTGAATAGTTGGGACATGTTCTATATCTTTATGTTGGACAGTTTACAGTACACAAATCCGCACTGTCACAGTACCTCCAACGATAACTAAACTGACACAAAGCCATACTCTTATTCAACGAAGAAAACATTAAACAATTATACACTGGGCAGGGTCACTTCTACACATTCTACATAACATAGCACCATGAAAGACACATATATAACCAAAATCTAAGTATTTACATTTGTAATAGAAAGTTACTATTTACGGGATCAGTACAAAAAAAAAGCTTTTAAAAGACTAAGACCCGGGAAACATGTCCCTTTCTTACTTGGCACAATGGAACTTTGTTCATGTCATGGACACAGCTTTCCTCAGTTGTCAGAAATGTTATTGAGTATTTATTAAATACAAACTGTCACAACTTTGTTTAAAAACAAAACAAAACAAACGTACTTTCTTGTGTGACAATAAAATGAACACACACACATACACACATGTATGTATGTGTGTATGTATGTATGTATGTATGTATGTATGTATGTATGTATGTATGTATGTATGTATGTATGTATGTATGTCTAATGCTAATTTCTTTATCATCATATGAATTTGTTGTATAAGTAGCGTTCTCTTTAGTATCGAAGTAGAAACGTTTGGTACAATCATCACTTTTCATGTTGTGTGTGTGTGTGTGTGTGTGTGTGTGTGTGTGTGTGTGTGTGAGAGAGAGAGAGAGAGAGAGAGAGAGAGAGAGAGAGAGAGAGAGAGAGAGAGAGTAAATCAACAATACTCTTTAATTATTCTTCTATACATTTAACACTAGGACTGAGTCATATTTTAAATCATTCCCCTGGCCTGATTTTGATCTACCTAAATAACTGTTTCTGACATGACTGACAAAACGTGCAAGACATTATACATCTCTGAATTTTAAAAACACACATTTGGTGCTCTACCAAACTACTTCCCAGGTGGCGCTTTCGCTTTTTGGAACGCCACTGCCATCAAAACTTTACACTGTCCACAAATCCTTTTTTAAAAGAGTCGCAAAAATGAAACGAAAAAAATTAATAAAAAAAAATAGCAACTTTATGCATTTAGTTAACGACCTTAACAATAATAGTTAACTTTTCGCATTTTCACTACAAACTCAAAAACAGACAAATTAAACTAATAAATCACTGAAAGACTGAAAATGTGGTCAGACTGCCAACACTGGCAATGGCGTTATTTACACACGTCACTGGAAAGCAGTTTGGGTGCTCCATTAAAGTTATTGATTAATAAAACATATTATTCATAACATTACATGTTTACATCGTAGGTTTACAAGATTACCCACTATTCAAAATATTAAATTTTGTAAGAATAGACGAGTAGTCTAAAAATCTTATTGCTTATGATATTCATCGACTGTGTCAATATTTCATATAGTTTTCCTGGAAACAAAGCACATAATCCGTTTAAATACAGAGGCCTCTTGGAAAGGATTTATGTAAATATGTTTATACATAATACTGAAGCTCATGTAGATTAGACCAATAAACAGTCAGGCCTAAATTCACCAACAAGACTTAAGTTTCTATTGACTCTTGTGTATAGATTGCGGCGTTCTGACTGGCTGATATTTTTAATCAGACTTAATATGGAGTCATCAGTTGTTTTAAAGCCAGAGTTAACCGTAAGATTTATCTTAGTGAAATCAAGCCGGAACATATATCTATCAAACTTACGAGACACCAAATCTCAAGAATATTTAGTGGTTTTAAAAAGCTCAAGATTTTAAAATAATAAATAAACAAATTACAAATATATACAAACATACACACACGTGGATATGGATACATTGTAAATACATATGGCATGACGTCCAAATGGGTATCGCTTAATGTTTTGTAAGAAGAGTATGACGATAAAGCGTTCGTGAATGATACTTATTGTTATATACATTGTCTGCATTTTGTTTCAGTTGCTAAGTTATTTATTTGTTTTAATTATATTTAAACATTTTGTCATCATTGTTCAACGCCATGCCAAACTTGATAGTAAAAGTTGAATATTATCCCAAGAAATAGCTATATCACTCATTCCAAATCAACTAAAGAGATAATGATCTAATTATTGATTACGTACTCAAGTCGTAAAGACATTGATGTATTTGATATCTGAATTGTTTGGACTGAAGAAAGATTCCTCAATACATGTTGTATAAGAATTCGTCAACTTTTAAGTCATCGTTAGGAAAATTAAATGCAAGACTCAGATCAAAAACCATTTTTGTTTAGCAAAGAGCACGAACAAACGGATTAAACTACCCATAAACCTCTAGCCCTGTTACTTGTGTTGATTTTGAAAACAATAAAGAACAAAACCCCTACCAACGACACGTGCGCCATTGAATAATTTGTACTCAATCAGCGTGAAATCTTTTAACAATCCAGTGCACAATAAAAGAAATTGCACAAAGGGCTTTGTGGTCTTGACAGGTAAGCAAAACGTCTGTCTTTTTGTACTATATACCAGTTCTTTTGTACCGAATATGCCTTTAAATGTGGGTGATTGACTAATTATAAATGTTACTGCAAATTGTGCTTTATATTGTTATGTAAATAACGCTACACCAAAGCCTTATCTCATGTGTCGACAATTGTGTACAAAGAAAGAGCAACATTTACAGAAAATCACGGAAATCAATGTCTGTAACATAATTTCAGTAAATTTCCACTGCCGTACACCCAGAGAGCCCGATATCAATAGAAGCAATAAATATAAAACAGCCCAGTGGGGCACAGAATACACAAATTAAGCCGCCCACCTTTTTAACACCATGATTCAACAAAACATACCTTTTGTTTTTAAGACACATGTAAAGATCTTAAAAAATTGAACGCACAGCTCAGCATTTTGCATTATATATTTTAGTTTGTACTTCTGAAACTCTGGAAGTAAGTTGACTAGTAAATAAAATATCTTTAACTTATTCTGAGTTCTTTGCATTTTAGTTGTATTCGGATCTTCTGGACTATGGGGCATTTACTAAAAATGTAAATTTAATTTTGTATTTCAACTATTTTGATATAGTCTCAGTCTGTTTTACATAATATATCAACGAAGCACGTGACCATATTTAAACAGTAAAATTTAAATTGATTAAATTTGTTTTGTTTTGTTTTGTTTATTTTAAACGTTCGTCTTTGAATAAGAGTTTTGGATCGAAACATTTTCCGTATTTCAGGTGTTAGATAGGGTTTTTCCAGTACACGCATTCACTTTGATCATTATAACACAAAACCATCGACAACTTAAAAGAGGATTACGACCGGCTCATTGACTGTAAAATATGTGTTGGGATTTATATCTTCATGACCAAATGTTACTTCAAAAGCCAGTTGATGAGATATTGGAAAATATAATTGATTGTGACTTTTTCCTTTCAGATAAGGTGATTGTCGCTATGAAATTGAAATAATCAGCTTAACTCGATCAGTAATGTGCTTCCTGTCAAATGTTACATGTGATTTATAAATAAGATAATGCAAAGTCAGGAGGAAGCACTTATATAAGTCTATTATTTCAGTATTATATACCTAGCACGTACTTCTGTTTGCAATAGATGTAAAGTTTTCATGGGATCAAACTTGCGAATAAGGCTCTGGCTTTGGATGAATACTGTTATGCACATAAATATAAAGTTTTACGTAACATTACTGAAATGCTTTATCATGCCAATGCATTTAAGACTGTCTAGGTACATACACTTTGCTATTTGTCATTTAATAATTTTAAAGCGCTCGACTAAATCAAGGATTTTGCATTTTAAAATAGGCTCACATTATTACGAGTTATAACGGAGTCGGAAACTGTTACTCGGTCTGCCGAATATTTTGAACCGATTTTCTGTTAGTAAGATATATCATTTTTTTAACGAAAAGAATGATAAGTTTATATTAGTAATTTGGTATTGATTTACAATATAGTTTTGCAGCAAATGTGACAATTGCACTGCTCGTCGAAGCAAACTGTCTGATTTAGATAGTTACATTCTTCCTGTACAAACTGAACACATCTATATAAAATAAACAGGCTACTGTAAATAAAAAAATTTTTTCATCACTGTTCTTTCCGTATAATATTACAAACTTCCTTTACAGCCCTTTTACATACAGCCTTGATTATCTTATTTTAAATGCAGATAGCGGGGCTGGTCACTGTCAGTAATCGATTTCATTTCACGTCAGAGATAATATAGCAAATACGTAAAATAAAGTTACCTTTAAACCAAACAGTGTCAGCATGTAAGCAAGCCATTATCAGATGAAACCGATTATGCAAACGACATTAAAAACTCACTTACATAAAAGCAGTGGCATCATTGACAACTATACTAGGTATATATGAAACAGTTTGCCAATTCTTACAATGAACAGTCGTTATTAACTGGCATCTCTCTATGTTCGTTTCTCGTACAATTTTCACATGGAGCGGAAAATGGATTTCACTTTGCACACTGCAGCCGTCAATATTTTATATTATTGCAGTAGTCCTAACGCATGATCCTTGCGATTTCAATTATAGTTGAACATTATGTCAAAAACCTAATTTTATTAAGGTTTAGATTTCTAAAAGAGAGTTAACCGCATAATCCATAGAACACATTTTCAATCATGAGTCTCCTTCGTAAACAATTCTAATTGCAGTGTCCCGTTGAGGGGGCTCATCTAGATATTCTATCACAGGTTCTTCCGGAGGTTCCGCTACCTCCGTGGTTCCAATTATCCACTCAATGATCCTATGACCTTTATCCGAGTCCTCAGAATCACTTTCGTCACCGTTTGTCAAGTCCTGATTTTCATTTGGACTCGGAGTTTTAATGTTTAATCCAAGCGTGGAAGCATATCTCCTCATTCCGTTTACAGTCCCTGCTGCATCCTTCTTCTCGACTGAAATAACGTTTTTGTTCTGAGCATTTTTAACATTTTTCTTTGTTTCAATTGATCTGCTTCTTAATATTGCTGTTTTAACGTCATTTTGTTGAACCGGCTTCGGAATCTGTTTGACTGGCGTTATATGAGGCTCACTGTTGCTATGGTGACCCAAATGTTGGGGATGGGTATTGTTGTTCCCGCTATGGCCGGATTCTGCCTTTGAGAATGTTCTTTTGTAATTCACCGACCGGGGAGTTGCAATCATCCCCTTCTTGCTATTGTTTAATGCTTCCAATTTCATTGTGTGACCTGTGACAGAAACAAAACCGCAATGAGATTTGTGTATAATAACGTCCTTATATAAACTAATAAATAAATAAATAAATAAATAAATAAATAAATAAATAAATAAATAAATAAATCGATTAATTAGGTTTCACGCAACATTCTAACGTTTATATGTTACCCCCCCCCCCCCATTTGTTTAGTAACAAATTGAACCTTCATTAAAACTGAGGCTTAACCTAAAAGACAAATGAAAGAATCTCAGCAAAATCTTATATATGTCATGTTTAAAAAGGGTACCTATCTAATGTGGACGCACAGGCCCGCACCTCGGGGCGGGGGGGGGGGGGGCAACCATGGCACTTGTCAGGGGCCCGAGCTAGATAGGCACATATACGCACATATTTGAAACATGAAAGGGGCCCGAACTCTGTCAGCTGCCTGGGACCCAGAATTTCCTAGGTGCGGGCCTGGGACGCACAACACTTGTTTAATATTAAAATGTTATTTTTACTGCATACAAAGAACACTCTGACAAAACTAAAGCTGTTTAATATACAGCAAAATCATTTCATACCATTGCATAAATTGAGGTTTAAGACAGGCTTGGTTTAATGTGTATTGATAACATTGTATAACAATACACAAAGGAAAGTAATTTTGTTCCAGACAACATTAGTATTACAGACAACATTATTATTACAGACAACACAATTGCTTCAAAATTGTTACAGATAACATTATTATTACATACATTATTGTTACAGAAATCAGTATCTTTTCAACATTTTTGTTACAGATAACATTATTATTACAGACAACATTGTTGCAACAGACAGTATTATTTTAACGTTTTTGTTACAAACAAGATTATTTACAAAGACAATAATATTAGTACAGACTATGTTATTGTAAGATACTTCAATATTGTTATAGACAGCAAAATATTGGCTTATGTATATGAAGTGAGAGTAAATATATAGTTTCGTTTGTATGAAGGACATCCATATATAAGACACAACACGGTCTGCTTTATTTAATACCTTCATTCTGTACACCTTCTATCAGACCTCATATTCGTTTTTGTTGAGTTTTTAAAACACATAAGGGTATTGTTTTTGTTGGGGGGGGGGGGTAGGGTGATTGATGGTGTGTGGGATTATATTTTTGTTTACTGTCATAGCAATATAAGTATTGTCGAAAGACATTTAATGGTAGGCATTCCGCTTTTAGGATTCGAAACAAAGCTTTAGGTCATGGCTCTATCTCCTAACTGCATATGTTCGGTTAATTCTGCCTGCAATAGTCGACTATAGCGACTGCATTAGAGCAAATCGGGTCTATCCAACAGATCTAAGTATGCAGTACATTCGATGAGAACAAAATATAAAGCCTGTTAAAACAAATGGTTTGCATTTTAACATGTGTATTGACAGAATAAATGAATACATAGCAGTCTATTGGGATTATTCCTGACCTGGTGGTCAATTATAGAAAGCAATGGAAACTGTGTTGACTGTTTCTCGATAAAATAATAATCTATGCCTGTTGTCAATTTTGACGCGATCGTTATCCTCCTAGTGCGAGGAAAATGCTTTAGATCTATCCACGAATACCCTTTAATACCAAAAGTAACTAATACACCCAGCTCGGATAAAGAGGTATTATAAATACGTGTATTATATGCATCGTGTTCACCGCATGGAGGAACCACGGTAACTCAGTTGGAAGAGTGTCGGATTCATAATGCAAGGTTAGTGGTCTCGATACCAGCCAAGGCTGTTTTCGATCGGTTGACACGTTACGTTTTAGGGATAGGCGCTTAGCTCCGATTTCCTCGGTACGGTATGTCAACCCTACTCCCGGTTTAAAAATCATACAAAATAGTGCAAATTCATTATTTCTTAATAAGTTTTGTGTCAAGTTCAGAGAAATATATGTCGCAAATGAGCAACTAATAAAATTCTTTAAAGGATATTAAATTTGAAAACTTAATATTTTTTAACTTATTTATAAAAATGTGTCTTAAATCTACTTTTTTGTTAACTCTGCAGAGCCAGATCAGGTCAAGTGCTTTTATGGGGTGGGTGTGTGAAAAATTCAAAATGGCCCTGACTTACCTCGAAAAGCACCATAGCAAAAGTCTATGTGTTTATTTGCTCACCGTATGCATAATACACGATACAAGAGCGCAAAAAAAATTGTTCAAAGTTCAGATGTACTGTACGTGTATGTACCCCCCCCCCACTCGATCCGGCACTGCTGTGTCAAGAAGTAATAACAACCGGTTCACCATACACAAAAGAACCTCTGCCAAAGACATTTATTTCAAATCACAAGTTCCAGTGTCGATCTCTGATAATGACACACAATGCAAATCTGCTATTTTTCCTTGTTCTTAACTGACAACGGATCGTCGTAACCAATACGACCCTATGAAATGCATTTCGTTAAAAGATTTCAAACCATAACCAATCAAAACCAGGCACATTAAGACTGTAACAAACAACAGTTGTTCAAGAAATTTATTAAATTAACCATACCATTTAGAATATTGATTGTTACAATGAAATTGCTAATATTTCACAAATAGTCGACCCATAAATACCAACGATAATGGACGATCCGGGTCATTGTATGCCATATCAATTCCAGAGGTTTTATATGAGGGTAAGGATGGTGTAACTGGATAGTTTTAGTCCCGTATAAGCTGATTTTCAATATAATGCCAGTAAAGCGTACATTTGATAGCCAGTACAACAAAGCTAAAAGGACAACTATTTAGGACAGTTACCAATTACCGGTGTATGGCCGACAGGGCAATATCAGAGACACATTGCAGTCTATTCTTCCGTTCAGAAAATTAGAACAATGATACAATGACACAAGCTTTGACACAGTACAGATTAAACCTTGTCACCCTTGTTCCGTTTTCGTACTATTTTTAGCATTTATTTAACTTTTAACATTTTGTTTCGTTTTTGTTCGAAGTATATCAACACTAACAAGACCGTCTGTTATCTTCAACATTCTTTTGATATCGGATTCTGTTCACCGTGAGGTCTATTTTTTTCGGTTTCATGAACTTGGCATTTTCGCAGAAGTTTCGCTTCTTTTTGTGATAAATATGTACCGCTTACAAATGTTGTATTGGTATGTATAATAAAAAATGTTTTTTTTTATGAAATAAAAACAAAAATGAAGCATAAGCCGTATTTCATGATTTTGTGACATGTTCCTATAAAAAGCGGTTAAAAAGCAAGTACATAACACTGATACAAAAAAAACAGAAGAGGCTTAATTAGAAAATGCACTTTAGGATAGGTCATTGAAAGTAGACTTGACAAAATAAATATTACTGTCAAGTCTGAATGGTTGTATGGTGATGTTTTATTGTTCGATATTATTTTGGATTCTTGTCTCTGACCATATAATAATATTTATCTGAGTACGGCGTCCATGACGTACATAAAGTTTCCAAAGGTACAAACAAGAACATTGAGAAAATGATACCAACGCAAAGTTTGAGAAAACACTGATAAATTGTGTTTTTAAAAATTAAAATATACTCACCAGAGGCTTTGATAGTTTCTCTTTTCATTGTGTGCTTTAAAATAATAGTCCTGTTCACTGGAATCTGTGTGTCTGTATCAGCGGACAATACTCGTCCACGACTCTGCTGACTGGAACCTGAAGAAGTCCGACTGTGTTCAGTTCCTTGGGTATATCCGTGTATGGAGGAATCACTATGGATACTAAATCTTTGTACAGAACTCCTTGGAGTCTTGAAAAAAGAAGTTGTGCTCCTGGGTGTAAATAATCCTGATTTTAAAAATCCAGATACATTTCCGCGATTTGAGATTGGAGGAAGTTCAGGAGCGCTCATTCTGCGAGAAGAGAAGTCCTGGGCTGAAACTTCATTAGCATCCTCGAACACGTCTTGCTCTCTGTCATCTTCTTCAATGGAATAGTCTACAGTCAAACAGCTTGTACGTCTTCTGTTATACCGGGCCGATACGAAAGGCGAGTCACCGGTGTCGATATGACTGTGGTTACCTGTCGAATAACCGGTCGCCTTAACCGTAAGGCTATCATAAGCATACGACTTCGAGTCTATTATGCCTTCGCGCATGCGCATTGGGGATTTCATTTTTGGTCGTAAGCAGCTTTTGTCAAGTGCATTCAGTTGATTATGTGCTTTCTCATGGTTGGTTACAGGGACCCTTTGCAATCTTTTGTTCTGCTCTGGCACCATATTAGAAGACACCGCTAACAAATCAAACTGCTGACGTAATGACACATCAGGCAGTTTGTTCGCTGATCGGGCGAGTTCGTTTAAAGACAATTACGACTCAGTGGGACGAATTGGACATCTGAAAACGAGGAAAAGTAATGCAAATAGTAAATTCTAAACAAATTACACTTGTTTGTCAATACGTACAAACCTTGTAGTCCAACATATAATTACAGATTATTATTACAGCTTGGTAGGTGCTAAACCGTTCATTAACGTGAACAGGTCAATTATATATTTATACATAAATGTAGACACCAACCTTTCTTATCCTCATAAGTGTGTGATAAAGGAATACTGATAAAAGTAGTATTCTATTTAATCAGAAGAGTCGACTAAAGAATGTGTTTATGTTTATTTTGTTCGGTACAGATTTTGTATCAAATAAGGTGTTGTTAAATGTAAACATTATTATATTATATATATATATATATATATATATATATATATATATATATATATATATATATATATATATATATATATATATATATATATATATATATATATATATATATATATATATATATATATATATATTGATTCAAATAGTCTTTGCAACAGACTTTACAAATGCAACTATATTGACTATGATCTTAGTATTTTAAGAGTGTATAAAACAGACTGGACAATGTTTTATTATATGTGAAAAATGCACGAATTAAAGAAACAAGTTCTAAGAAAAACAGAGTACATCCGGTCTTTAAGTCCATGAATAAAAATAGAAAAGTATTTAAAACACTGGCGCACTGAGCAAGTCATTGATCGTGTTTGTCTGGGGGAATGCATGAGGTTTTCAATAATTGATTGCATTTCTCTGGGGAAATGTATGACGTTTCACACAACAGCTTTGCAACACACACGGTGGATAAGCATGTTTTAGTTGTTGTATTTTGCAGTAATTTCTGTTTAACAAAATCACTGATAAAGATATATACAAATTGCGGTTTTACTATTTTTTTTAAAGTTGACGCTATGTTCGGTTTTTGTATAACATGCCTTCGCAAATTTTGCATGGAAGTTTATCTATCAAATGATGTCGAGATGCAGTCTTTAATCACTTATAAATCTGCTCCAGCTTAATAAAATTTAAAAGAAACAAATATAAAAGAGAGAACTCGATCTGACGTTGCATAATGGTTTTTTAATCATTGCTCATAGCGAACTCCTTAGTCTTAGATCTACTAGTGCATTATGCGACGGCATATTAGGATCACATATGGTTTTTAGTTGGATCCGATTTATACACAAGATCATACGGTCCCACTGAACAAAATTAGTGGGACGAAGTCCCAATAAGTCCTTATGACTAAGTGACTTATTCAGCACCTGTTTGAACTTACTATCTAATCAGAAGAAAGGTAATCTCCGATAACCGCCAACTTAATTAGATGACTTATGTCCGACTTAATTACGCCAGTTAAAGAAAAGAATCATTCAAAACCTGAAGTATAACTACGAAATAAATGCACACCTTGGTTCGGTTGCAATAACATTTTCAGTCAATAAAAAGCGTAGTTAAGTTAAAAACACGCCTCATCTTTGGCTACCAAAGATCAGGTCAAAGAACTAAACACATTGCCAGTTTAGAATACACTGTAAATATAAGACATTTAAATATTGTACCGTTTGATATTCAACTGGGACATGAATGAACTATATAACAATTAGCAACAAAATTAATAAGGAGCTAGTTTTAAAGGGCTAAACTCTCGTAGTGTTTAATTTATTACTTATTAGGTAAGTACTATGTTTGGATTTATATAAATTAGGTCTGAACTCCGGTATCTAAAAGACATTTCTTTATTATGTATGTGAATTGGAAGAGATGCTAAATATAAAATCTACATTTTTTAAAGCAAAAATAAAGTTTACTTTGTAAACAGGATTACAACATACCTATAGCAATAAATGTATGACGCAGATTTTGCTTCATATGGGATCATCTCATGATGAAAGTTAAACGGAGCACATACACATAACCACACACACATACGGACACACACTGAAACATAAGCACACACACTAACACATGAGCACACGCACATACGGACACACATACGTACACACATACACACTGAGAGGACCGAAGAAAAATATAGTTAGGTCTATAACACTTTAACAGTAATACAGGATTTTATAATAAAGTTGTACTTCACTTCATCTTTATTTTCTGAATTGAATGTGACTTCGTATCTGAAAACGATCATGAATTAGTATTGGTAGTAGTAGTAGTAGTAGTAGTAGTAGTAGTAGTAGTAGTAGTAGTAGTAGTAGTAGTAGTAGTAGTAGTAGTAGTGGTATTAGTAGTATGGATGGATTGATGGATGGATGGACGGACAGTTAGACATACAGACATACAGACATACAGACAGAGAGACAGAGAGACAGACATACAAACATACATACAGATAGATAGATAGATAGATAGATAGATAGATAGATAGATAGATAGATAGATAGATAGATAGATAGATAGATAAGGACGGACATATGGATAGACAGACAAACAGACAGACGGACGGACGTATGGATGGATGGACGGACGGAAGGATCAATGGATGGATTGAAGGAAGAAAGGAAGGAAGGAAGGAAGGAAGGAAGGAAGGAAGGAAGGAAGGAAGGAAGGAAGGAAGGAAGGAAGACAGGTGGGCAGGTGGGCAGGAAGAAAGGAATTGGGGAGCGAATAAATAAAGAAGACTAGAAAGTAGGCGGAGCAATATAGTAATAGAGGGAGTGTAGGTAATGATATTGCAACTAACACCTATGCATGATAATGTCTGATCAATGTCAACCTCAAACTGTAATATTTTCCGCTATATTTTCTGTTTAAACCGTTAAACTCATACCACTAAAAAGATGTATTCAAATACACCAGCAATGAATAATCTGCGTCGTACGAGTCAAATAAATTAACTTAAAAGGCTTACAAGGAAGAGGAATTCTTAACTGTGAAAAAATTATGTCTAGACACGAATGTTACTATATTTCTTCCGCGTATTAAAACCTGTCGAATTTAGCCTATCTTTTCCAGCATTACAGTTCATTTACAATTTATTGTTTAGAATGTATCAAATAAGCTTTATACATTTTCGGAAGGCTTTATAATTATGTAATTTCGTATAACTGTGGTTTTATTTATGGCGACTGCGATACACATCAGTTTCAATCGGTCATCTTTTTTGATGGTGCCCCGAGTGGCTGAATAGTCTAAAAGACTCACTTTTACCTATTACTGCCATCTCAACCCTGTCCGCGTGGGTTCGAGTCTCTGGCTTGGGCAACATCGGTATGTGAGAAAACTTGTCAGCAGCTTCCCGTGGGTCAGTGTTACCTACAGTACGTTTTACCGAATTCTTCCTCGACCAGTTATATATACCTTCGTGTATTGTCTACAGTGTGTTGAAAATGGCGTTAAACCCACAACAAATACTGCGCAACTTTTTCAGATAGGTCATTTGCACTGAAACAGCAATTACAGCTGCTTTGCTTGGCGCTCAGCATTAAGTGGTTAGTGTTAGGACTGGTCTTTGGTATGACTGGCCGGGGATCCCATGCGTGAGTGACAGTCTGTCGATAGGTCTCGTTACTTGTATTTATTTTAGGATTGAATGTATCACAATTATTGAAAATTTCTATATCGAGCTTTATAAAAATATTTTTTAACTGCGGAAAAGTACTTCCACTTGCATCCAATATTAAAAACTAGAAAGGAATCATAGGCCACAAGAACGGTCCCTAGATAGCTATATAGATAGACAGATAGCTATGTAGGTATGTAGGTAGGTAAGTAAGGTAGATAGATAGATAGATAGATAGATAGATAGATAGATAGATAGATAGATAGATAGATAGATAGATAGATAGATAGATAGATAGATAGATAGATAGACGCACAGACAGACAAACAGATAAATAGATAGACAGAACGACCGACAGACAGTTAGTTTCATAGATAGATAGATAGATAGATAGATAGATAGATAGATAGATAGATAGATAGATAGATAGATAGATAGATAGATAGATAGGATAGATTGCAGGTAAGTAGTTGGGTGAATTGATCGATGAACGACGCAAATGACTTAAATGCATTGTATTTGTTTGCTTAAAAAAGACACGGTTTTCTCTGCATTATGTTTTCTAAATAAAGCGCACTGAACAAAAAGAAAAGGGGATTTTAATAAAATATACAACAGGGAAATGTTATGATACACAAATGCATACATTGTAGTTGTAATCGTGCCCGAGCTGATAACAAGACTAAAGGATACCTCTTAAGGGGCATACAGAAGTGATATTACGTGCTTCTTGAAGGATGTGTTCTAAACTTTATCTAAAAATTATCATTTCTTAACAGTCGTTGAATTAAAAGTATTATTTACAGAGATTCTTCCTGGTAGATAAACCTGCCATAATTAAAAATAAAATGACCACGATGTATTTTTGAGGCATGAAGGATCCATACAGACTTACATCTCTCTCTCCCTCCCTCTCTCTCTCTCTCCCTCCCTCTCTCTCTCTCTCTCTCTCTCTCTCTCTCTCTCTCTCTCTCTCTCTATCTCTCTCTCTCTCTCTCTCTCTCTCTCTATATATATATATATATATATATATATATATATATATATATATATATATATATATATATATATCTATCTATCTATCTATCTATATATATATATATATATATATATATATATATATATATATATATATATATATATATATATAGAGAGAGAGAGAGAGAGAGAGAGAGAGAGAGAGAGAGAGAGAGAGAGAGAGAGAGAGAGAGAGAGAGAGAGAGAGAGAGAGAGAGAGAGAGAGAGTACCGTTTGCCTCAGATGGAAATGATTGTTTCAAATAAGTAGAAAATAAAACCTAGAAATATAAGCATTTTCTCAAACTCAACTATTAAAATTGGCAGCTAAGTACGTTAAAAAGCCCCTTTCATCATCGTGGTTGTTGTTGCCACCATTCTTCTTCTTCTTCTTCTTCTTCTTCTTCTTCTTCTTCTTCTTCTTCTTATTATTATTATTATTATTATTATTATTATTATTATTTTATTATTATTATTATTATTAGTTCGTGCTATTGAATAATGATATAAAGTCTTGAATTTCGATTTAAAACAATCAATTTTAATACGACTCTGTAATAAATGAATGTAATTTGGACCAAATGACGAAGATTGAAAGATATTTTCAGAGGAACTCTTAACAACATAAGTTTTCTTCTGATAGAACATTTAACAATGTTCCAATATCAATTTAGCTTCTCATGATGCAACAGGAATTTAATAAAACGTGTACTGTTTTATAAAGGGTTCCAGCCATTAAAAACTTCAATTAAATTGTATAAATAATTTGTTCCGTTATACCGTGTTACTTTAATATATATTCAGGGATTCATCCCCTACCTTTTGCTAATAATCATCAGTTCCTTTGTAATCCAACACAACTTTCCTCAATAAGAATCCATACGATAGGTACCAGTCTAACGTTGAATCTAATACTTTTATCCCTAGTCTCACTCGACACCTGTTGCCTGCTTTGTTCAC
>JARLTB010000611.1:0-38605 GCA_030141615.1 Unio pictorum
AGTCCGTTTTTCATCAAAAGTCATGCTGAAAAAAATGGTGGGAACCGGTTTTAAAGTATGGTGACGTACTATCCAATGGTGCGCAGCCAATAAACCAAGTATTAACCAAATCCAAGCGGGGTAAAGGGTTTCAACAGCTTTTATCTAAGCCCAACTGATCCATAACATGAAAAACAAAAAAGTCCGTTTTTCATCAAAAGTCATGCTGAAAAAAATGGTGGGAACCGGTTTTAAAGTATGGTGACGTACTATCCAATGGTGCGCAGCCAATAAATCAAGTATTAACCAAATCCAAGCGGAGTAAAGGGTTTCAACAGCTTTTATCTAAGCCCAACTGATCCATAACATGAAAAACAAAAAAGTCCGTTTTTCATCAAAAGTCATGCTGAAAAAAATGGTGGGAACCGGTTTTAAAGTATGGTGACGTACTATCCAATGGTGCGCAGCCAATAAACCAAGTATTAACCAAATCCAAGCGGGGTAAAGGGTTTCAACAGCTTTTATCTAAGCCCAACTGATCCGTAACATGAAAAACAAAAAAGTCCGTTTTTCATCAAAAGTCATGCTGAAAAAAATGGTGGGAACCGGTTTTAAAGTATGGTGACGTACTATCCAATGGTGCGCAGCCAATAAACCAAGTATTAACCAAATCCAAGCGGGGTAAAGGGTTTCAACAGCTTTTATCTAAGCCCAACTGATCCATAACATGAAAAACAAAAAAGTCCGTTTTTCATCAAAAGTCATGCTGAAAAAAATGGTAAGAACCGGTTTTAAAGTATGGTGACGCACTATCCAATGGTGCGCAGCCAATAAACCAAGTATTAACCAAATCCAAGCGGGGTAAAGGGTTTCAACAGCTTTTATCTAAGCCCAACTGATCCATAACATGAAAAACAAAAAAGTCCGTTTTTCATCAAAAGTCATGCTGAAAAAAATGGTGGGAACCGGTTTTAAAGTATGGTGACGTACTATCCAATGGTGCGCAGCCAATAAACCAAGTATTAACCAAATCCAAGCGGGGTAAAGGGTTTCAACAGCTTTTATCTAAGCCCAACTGATCCATAACATGAAAAACAAAAAAGTCCGTTTTTCATCAAAAGTCATGCTGAAAAAAATGGTGGGAACCGATTTTAAAGTATGGTGACGTACTATCCAATGGTGCGCAGCCAATAAACCAAGTATTAACCAAATCCAAGCGGGGTAAGGGGTTTCAACAGCTTTTATCTAAGCCCAACTGATCCATAACATGAAAAACAAAAAAGTCCGTTTTTCATCAAAAGTCATGCTGAAAAAAATGGTGGGAACCGGTTTTAAAGTATGGTGACGTACTATCCAATGGTGCGCAGCCAATAAACCAAGTATTAACCAAATCCAAGCGGGGTAAAGGGTTTCAACAGCTTTTATCTAAGCCCAACTGATCCATAACATGAAAAACAAAAAAGTCCGTTTTTCATCAAAAGTCATGCTGAAAAAAATGGTGGGAACCGGTTTTAAAGTATGGTGACGTACTATCCAATGGTGCGCAGGCAATAAACCAAGTATTAACCAAATCCAAGCGGGGTAAAGGGTTTCAACAGCTTTTATCTAAGCCCAACTGATCCATAACATGAAAAACAAAAAAGTCCGTTTTTCATCAAAAGTCATGCTGAAAAAAATGGTGGGAACCGGTTTTAAAGTATGGTGACGTACTATCCAATGGTGCGCAGCCAATAAACCAAGTATTAACCAAATCCAAGTGGGGTAAAGGGTTTCAACAGCTTTAATCTAAGCCCAACTGATCCATAACATGGAAAACAAAAAAGTCCGTTTTTCATCAAAAGTCATGCTGAAAAAAATGGTGGGAACCGGTTTTAAAGTATGGTGACGTACTATCCAATGGTGCGCAGCCAATAAACCAAGTATTAACCAAATCCAAGCGGGGTAAAGGGTTTCAACAGCTTTTATCTAAGCCCAACTGATCCATAACATGAAAAACAAAAAAGTCCGTTTTTCATCAAAAGTCATGCTGAAAAAAATGGTGGGAACCGGTTTTAAAGTATGGTGACGTACTATCCAATGGTGCGCAGCCAATAAACCAAGTATTAACCAAATCCAAGCGGGGTAAAGGGTTTCAACAGCTTTTATCTAAGCCCAACTGATCCATAACATGAAAAACAAAAAAGTCCGTTTTTCATCAAAAGTCATGCTGAAAAAAATGGTGGGAACCGGTTTTAAAGTATGGTGACGTACTATCCAATGGTGCGCAGCCAATAAACCAAGTATTAACCAAATCCAAGCGGGGTAAAGGGTTTCAACAGCTTTTATCTAAGCCCAACTGATCCATAACATGAAAAACAAAAAAGTCCGTTTTTCATCAAAAGTCATGCTGAAAAAAATGGTGGGAACCGGTTTTAAAGTATGGTGACGTACTATCCAATGGTGCGCAGCCAATAAACCAAGTATTAACCGAATCCAAGCGGGGTAAAGGGTTTCAACAGCTTTTATCTAAGCCCAACTGATCCATAACATGAAAAACAAAAAAGTCCGTTTTTCATCAAAAGTCATGCTGAAAAAAATGGTGGGAACCGGTTTTAAAGTATGGTGACGTACTATCCAATGGTGCGCAGGCAATAAACCAAGTATTAACCAAATCCAAGCGGGGTAAAGGGTTTCAACAGCTTTTATCTAAGCCCAACTGATCCATAACATGAAAAACAAAAAAGTCCGTTTTTCATCAAAAGTCATGCTGAAAAAAATGGTGGGAACCGGTTTTAAAGTATGGTGACGTACTATCCAATGGTGCGCAGCCAATAAACCAAGTATTAACCAAATCCAAGCGGGGTAAAGGGTTTCAACAGCTTTTATCTAAGCCCAACTGATCCATAACATGAAAAACAAAAAAGTCCGTTTTTCATCAAAAGTCATGCTGAAAAAAATAGTGGGAACCGGTTTTAAAGTATGGTGACGTACTATCCAATGGTGCGCAGCCAATAAACCAAGTATTAACCAAATCCAAGCGGGATAAAGGGTTTCAACAGCTTTTATCTAAGCCCAACTGATCCATAACATGAAAAACAAAAAAGTCCGTTTTTCATCAAAAGTCATGCTGAAAAAAATGGTGGGAACCGGTTTTAAAGTATGGTGAGGTACTATCCAATGGTGCGCAGCCAATAAACCAAGTATTAACCAAATCCAAGCGGGGTAAAGGGTTTCAACAGCTTTTATCTTAGCCCAACTGATCCATAACATGAAAAACAAAAAGTCCGTTTTACATCAAAAGTCATGCTGAAAAAAATGGTGGGAACCGGTTTTAAAGTATGGTGACGTACTATCCAATGGTGCGCAGCCAATAAACCAAGTATTAACCAAATCCAAGCGGGGTAAAGGGTTTCAACAGCTTTTATCTAAGCCCAACTGATCCATAACATGAAAAACAAAAAAGTCCGTTTTTCATCAAAAGTCATGCTGAAAAAAATGGTGGGAACCGGTTTTAAAGTATGGTGACGTACTATCCAATGGTGCGCAGCCAATAAACCAAGTATTAACCAAATCCAAGCGGGGTAAAGGGTTTCAACAGCTTTTATCTAAGCCCAACTGATCCATAACATGAAAAACAAAAAAGTCCGTTTTTCATCAAAAGTCATGCTGAAAAAAATGGTGGGAACCGGTTTTAAAGTATGGTGACGTACTATCCAATGGTGCGCAGCCAATAAACCAAGTATTAACCAAATCCAAGCGGGGTAAAGGGTTTCAACAGCTTTTATCTAAGCCCAACTGATCCATAACATGAAAAACAAAAAAGTCCGTTTTTCATCAAAAGTCATGCTGAAAAAAATGGTGGGAACCGGTTTTAAAGTATGGTGACGTACTATCCAATGGTGCGCAGCCAATAAACCAAGTATTAACCAAATCCAAGCGGGGTAAAGGGTTTCAACAGCTTTTATCTAAGCCCAACTGATCCATAACATGAAAAACAAAAAAGTCCGTTTTTCATCAAAAGTCATGCTGAAAAAAATGGTGGGAACCGGTTTTAAAGTATGGTGACGTACTATCCAATGGTGCGCAGCCAATAAACCAAGTATTAACCAAATCCAAGCGGGGTAAAGGGTTTCAACAGCTTTTATCTAAGCCCAACTGATCCATAACATGAAAAACAAAAAAGTCCGTTTTTCATCAAAAGTCATGCTGAAAAAAATGGTGCAGCAGAGAGGGTGAATCCTACAACGTTTTGAGACAAAATTTGATTGAAATCCTTAAAACGAGCCTTCCATCGATCTCATTTTAACCAAAGGATGGCGAACCCTACAACGTTTTGAGACAAAATGATTGAAATCTTAACGAGCTTTCCCTACGAAATCTCATTTTAACTAAAAAAATGAAAACGGAGATTTTACGATTTTTCAATCAATTTTTTGATTGAAATCCTTAAAACGATCCTTCCTACGATCTCATTTTAACTAAAAAAATGAACCCTACAACGTTTTCAGACAAAAAATTGATTGAATTCTTAACGAGCCTTCCCTACGAAATCTCATTTTAACTAAAAAAATGAAAACGGAGATTTTACGATTTTTCAATCAATTTTGGTCGCAACTTGTTGTCATCCACCCTCTCTGCTGCTCTGGGTTAACAAAAAATAAGAAATGATTTTAACCGAATATTTGATCAAGTCCGATACGATATCGTGTCCGAGGATCATGTAGATTTATTGTTGCGAATCCGTGCGGAGTCGACTGAGCATGACTAAAGAAATCTCGAAATTGATTGAAGTCCATATCAGAGCACCATGTCTGCCAAATATTTCTAAGAGTATGAGTATCAACGCCTTTAAACACAGAAAGAATATTGCAGTTATCTCTGATGACTTTTGGAACCTGAGTGTAGCGTTGAGTGACATATATCACGTCAGTGTTTTTGTGACGCCCCCGGGAAAAGATCCTAGCAGGATTTTTTTGTTTATCTAACATTATATCGTCGTATACGACTAAATTGTTAATATCTCCATCAATATCATCAATGCTCGGTGCTTCATCGATATCGGTTATAAACTCAATAATACCCTCTCCGGATTTTTCTACCGCGCTGTCGTTAAAATCTTTCAGCACTTCATAACATCGTTGATCATCTACGCTAGGGGCAATTAAATACAATTTATCCCACTTCATCCATCTCATTATTAAATTGAGTAACAATTGCGTTTTACCGGATCCCGAAGGCCCGATTATAATCATCCGGATAGAGTTTGGTAGCGCTGCATGATGCTTAACTGGTTCTCTTGTTTTAGTCGCCGAAAAATCAATTATATCCATATCTCTATACATAAATTATGGATCTATATTGTGTGAAGTGTAAAACGCGTACTGGCACAGATGATGTGACGACGGTTACAACTAAAAATAACCGATCAGCGCTTTCTGGTAAATGCGTGCAATGTGGTACAAAGAAATTTAGATTTGTGTCTATGAGATCTGATTTTAAAAAAAACGAGGAGGTGATATCGCAGCCAAATTGGCAAAGCTCCCTGGAACCCCATGGGCAAAATACCCCGGAGAAAAGCACCTTCCCGGATATAGCTACTGTGGACCGGGAACCAGACTTGATATCAGACTCAATAATCAAAATCAACCCAACCCCGGTGAAGAACCAATAAACACCATTGATAAGGCCTGTCACCTTCATGATGTTGCTTATAAAAGCAGCAATCTGCAAAACAGGCATCTCGCGGATGTGAAATTAATTCATGCGTTAAATGCTATTCCTGATAAATCCTTCAAAGAAAAATTGGCTTCATTTTTGATAAAATCGGCTATGAAAAGTAAATTGATGTTAGGTGCCGGTAATTAATAATATGGAATCAATTTATTATTCCCCAAGAGGATACTGGAGGGGTAAATCAGCAGTCCATAAACTCGCTAGCGCTGCAAAGGTGAAAAAAACCACTGCGGCTAATTGGTTATCCAAACAGGCACTATGGCAAATTTATCTACCACCGCCTAAACAAATTCAATTCTCGCATTTTGATGTGACCGCTCCTAATGAAGTTCATCAGGCTGATATATTATTTCTGCCACATGATCGTGGTTACAAATACGCGCTAACCGTAGTTGATATTGCAAGTCGATACAAAGAAGCAGAACCGTTTAAAACAAAATCAGCCACTGAAGTCGCTTCTGCATTTGAGAGGATTTATCGAAGGGGTCCTCTGCACTGGCCAAATCTATTGCAGGTTGATCCTGGCAAGGAATTTCAGGGTGCAGTGTTATCTACAATGAAACATCATAATGTCACCATACGACGAGGGCATACTGCGCTACATCGCGATCAGGCCATTGTAGAACGATTTAATCGGACGATTGCTGGCGGTTATTTGGATATCAATACGCAAAATAATTCATTCAAGAAAAGCGATCCCGTGAATGGGTTAAAAGATTACCATCTGTGATTACTGCACTGAATAATGAGATTACTAGAACAATCAACATGAAACCTAGCAACGCTATTAAAAAGAAGTCTATACCCGTACAACCACAAAAAGATTTCAAAGAACCAATTCTTGGTAGTAATGTCACTGTTAGGTATTTATATGAACCAGGAGAGCTTGAAGGGGGCAGAAAAAGATCTACTGATCCTATTTGGAGCGTCACTACGCATAAGATATCTAGTATAACACGATCTACGGGTAGATCTCCAGTCTATAAACTGGATTCAACTGCCCCTCAGCGGGGTTTTACTCGACAACAACTACAGGTAATTCCCGAGGATACTCAATTGCCACCGCATGGTCTTAACTAGCACCGTTGCGTCTATTGCACTCAAGACAAGTCAACATCACATTATTTCTGACATGACCGAGATTGTTATTTTTTCTGTCTACGGTGAATTGGCGAGGATCCTTATCCGAATACTGCCAACGCATTATACAATTGCAACTCGCGCAGTGATTATTCTGTTGTTTCTTCAGCGTAATTATTAATTTAGCATCAATATCAAATTCTCGTTGTTTTTTTTTGTCCTGTTGTTTGTAACCGGAGAGTTTTTTATTAATGATGCTAACATCAATATCATCCATTGTTGTGTCATTATCATCGCCTGACTCTGTCAGGACAATTCTTCGAAGTTGATTTATTTTTCGTACTCTGGATACTGCGAGATAGACTAAATTCGACCATTCGATGTGATTATCCACCATCCAAACAATTGTATCCGATATAGTCAATCCCTGTGAAGAGTGTATTGTTGCTGCGTATCCTAGCGTCCACGGGGATTTATTAGCACGCAATGCATCTTCAACGACATTGATATCAACCAGCACAATATCATTTAATACGAGAATTTGTTTTTCACTCTGTCCTGGAATATCAACTTCAATATTCTGTTTTCGTGTATCCGATGGCCTATAACAAAGGGGTACTGGAAGCGTCGCAAATTTTTCTTTATGCAATTCAAATAACTTCATCTGAAGTGTGTCCCTGACTATTTTTCTACTTGCAATTATCAAATCATTTGGTCTCCATGTTTCCCAGAAATCGTTCATTGGAGTTTCTGAAATCACTTCACGCGCTATTTCGCACTGGATTCTATCCGGTTGTAATCTAATTAGTTTCTTAAATTCTCGTAATCGTTCATCAAGTGATCTATAATCAGTGGTGATTTCTTCATAGTAGTCTACAAAACCCCTTAGCCATTCATGTGGAGATGCACCGACAAATGGTGGTGGTTGGCCGTGATCACCGCACATGACGACTTTTGTGTTTTTGTTTAACAACCACTCAAGAAATGTTTGTAATACATCTAATGACACTGTGCATATTTCATCCCAGATTATGATTTCAGGAATGAATTTATCACCCATACGCTCAGGAGTCCATTTGTCACCCTTCCATCGAAAGAAACTATGGTAAGTACAGGCATTTACCCCTCGCTGTATCATCTCTCTGGCGAGTCTGTGAGTCGGTGTTAGCACAATCATGGTTGACCGACGAAATAATTCAATTGCACGAGTTGTCTTTCCTGACCCACCACAACCGTTTAAATAAACTGTCTTGTATCTACATACTGGATCAGATACCGGTGGTGCATTAGAAAATTCTGATTGAATTTCAATACGGTTACAACAAAGATATTTATCATCCATGGCAATGTCTGCGGATTCACAATACTCATGTAGCATCTCCTTTTTAAATCGCCAACGCCCCCAATTTTCTTCGGGATCTGTGAATTTAGCTACAGCTGATTTGTACTTATTGTGTATATACATCGAATCAGTGGCCACTCTAACCGCGGTATTAGGAAATCTATTTATCATCGAAAATAGATTAATAGAAGCATAGGCTAGCATTGAACTTCTCAAATGTGTGTACTGGGAATTATATCCATCACAGTAGGTAACAACCGTACCCATTTTCTCACCATTGGATAGAAAAGCATCCTTACGGGATACAAGTTTTCCCTGTTTCATTAAATCCGCTACAATAAAATCGTATTCAGCGACATCTATGATCAACCGCGAAGAATATTTTGCGTTGTCGTACCGTCCACCTTGAGTGAATTTACCGATTATTCTTCGTCCAAAATCTTTTGCTTGTTCTTTTTTAATTTCAAATAACTTCTTAGACCAATTTATGATTTCTTCTTCATTGAAATCAGGGAATTGTTTTCGTAGTTCGTTGATTATACGATCTAGATCGGGTTGTGGTAGCCAAACTTCTTTCTGAGCTCGATAGCATATAATAGCCTCGGAAACAATCAACGATATTAGCATACCACAATCAATCATATATCTCAATAGCACTATTGGCATCCAGGCCTTTTCAGATAGATGTCTACCGAGCCAAACATAACTACACGGATGTAACCCTGTAGCTAATTCGAATGATATCACACGAGCGAATCCGGTTAAATCAAAATCAGGCAATGGTCCATTAATCGCAACACGAGTCATTTCATGCGTGGGGTGTCCAAATCGTTTGAAGTACTCAGCGCATTCCCCATATCCGAGAAAACTTCCGGGGTAACACGCGGATATATCAATTGAAATCATACCATCACGTGAGTATTTCGTATTCCACAGTCCTCCATGACCAAATTCGACGCAACTCAATTTAACATCCTCGAGAAAATCACTTCGTGTTGGACGCCATGAGTTTTTTTCTCTTGCGAAGTGAGCTACCACTGATGGAATAGTAAAACTATCCGTGAGTAGTTTTTCATGGAAACTCTCCGGTGAAAAATCACTAGCGATTTTTCTCATTTTATTATCTAATTCTTCAACGCGATATAATTCACCATTTGGTTTTACAAATTGATCGAATCCTATTTCGGGATCTTCATCACTTCTAAGTAACCACACTGACACAGGATCATCCTTACACAACGCATTAATATCATCAAATAATCTCTCTTCATAGAAAACATCCCCGACGAACTCCTTAGGGATATATTTCACGGTTCGTTCTCGTGGAAATACTGTTACCGCAGGTGTCCACGCGTGTTTGTTATGATCAATAATCTGTATTGGTGCTCCATTTTTGTTATATTTCGGTTCGTATAAAACCTCTCCGGTTATCGTCATAACTGTTATTGGAAATCTTAATGATGTTTCTAATTTAGCTATATCAGAAATCTTTGCACCATGCTGTTTCACTGTCAGTTCCCACTCGGTTATTTTCCTACGTCGCAGATCAGTTAGTTTATAGCCTCGGGATGCATTTGTGAAGTGTTCTATTATTCGTTCTGCTACACAATTAAGCCCTGACGAATATTTCATAGGAGCTAGTTTTGCGATATCGGGTTTATCATTTAACGGATATATCCCATAAACCATTGCTGTTACGGGATAAGATCTTTCGTAGTATGGTTTGTCAATGCCGGTTAGAATCCCTGGTTTGGAATCTCTACTCACAATGACAGCTTTTTTATTCTTGAGGATTGGTTCAAATTTATCCCTAATAATCCATTTGCCATCGACTTCAATAATGAATTTGATTCGGAAAAAATACCGTTTTTCCCCAACACGTGAAATTATCACTGCTGCTTTTTCATCATTCATGGTAGCGTCAACAACACCATCAATTCGAAATGTTGACCAACAATAAGATGCTCCATCACGTTTGAATTCATTAAAACAATCTCTGATTTTACTAATCATGGCTTTATCAAGAATTGTATTCTTTGGTGTATTAGAAACTATATCGAGATTGAATTGAGCATCTTTCCAGGATAATTTCTTGGACGTTTTTTTTGGTTTATCGAGATTAAATCTAGGATTGATTTTGTTACGTTTTTTGGGTCTATCGAGATTAAATCTAGGACTGATTTTCAATAATCTCTTAAACTCTTTCATGTTTCCGTCTCTTGGACGTTTGTTACGTTTTTTGGGTCTATCGAGATTAAATCTAGGATTGATTTTTAATAATCTCTTAAACTCTTTCATGTTTCCGTCTCTTGGACGTTTTTTGGGTCTATCGAGATTAAATCTAGGATTGATTTTCAATAATCTCTTAAACTCTCTATCAGCATTAAATTTAGCATTTCTCGAAGTCAATCTCTTGAACTCCATCATGCTATACTAAAAACAAGTGTCTAAATGAAAGATTTATGTATAATGAATCCCTGCAAATGGATCAGTCATTGAATTAGACAAATAGTATAGTATACGAATGACCCAAGAATTCAGACAGCACCCTGTGAGTACAAATTATGAAGCATCCAGTGATGGTGTTGTAAGAAACCGTAGACTGAAGAACCCAGTTGGGAGGGATAATGGTATGGGGTATTTGATGTTTACTGTTGGAAAGAAGAAATATTACAATCATCGTTTCATATTTGAATGTTTCCATGGATTGATCAAAGATGGTTTTGTTATTGATCATATCGATTCTAATCCGAAGAACAATTCCTTATCAAATCTTCAAGCAATCACACAGAGTGAGAATTCCAAACGAGGAAGGACTGGCAATTGTTCAAAAAAAAACGAAACCAGTAAAATCTTTGAATACAATAACTAACGAAGAAAAAGTATTTAAATCAATATATGAAGCCGGCAAGTATTTCAATATTTGTAGACCCTCAGTACGATATGTTGCAGAGGGGGTTTGTCGATCTGCGATTTCAAAAGGGACGGGACAGAAAATTCGATTTAGTTATGTCTAATGCGTCATATTTTTCATTTAGAAATATATCATTATTATAGAATAATGAATTCTGAAAACATGAATAGCATCATATCCGAGATTTCAAAATTGAAAAGTTGGGATATTGAACTATCAGATGGGTTAAATCCTGATCAAATCATGTCTGATTTTCAGGATATAGAATACGGAGTTAGCACTAACAAGTATATGCTACCAAAGAAGTATGCGCTCATCAAAAGAATTCAGAATTCTATTCGGGACTCTCTCGCATTTTCCAGTGACGTAAGTGTGTTCGCTCCGTTGTATACCATCGTAGAACGAATACGAAAAGAATTGGGGTACGAATACGAATTGAAAAAGGAGGTTATTTCTAAAATTAGAAACCTACGGGCGTTAATTCAAGAAAATGAACAATTTTGATTGACCAACCATTTATCATTATTTGATTGCTCGACCATTAATCATTATTTGATTGCCCGACCATTAATCATTTTTTTTAGCCGACCCTCAAGGGATGTCAAAAATCGATAGACGATATGTCAGATTGATCAAAACTAGGATGTTGAAACTATCAGTATTATTAATATTATATATACAATTTTGATAGTTTCAACATCGATGAACGAAGCTGTCTCACGATGAAATAACACTTCCATGACCATCCGATGGTGTTAGGTCGGGATTGAAAAATTGTTTTACAATTGAAAAATTGTTTCTGATTTCAAATAATGGTCAATGAAGCATTAACAACCCGATTGGCTCGTGAACGATTAGATGCAATCAGGAGATTTGTACCAATTCGTGACTTTGTACGGAATAAACTGCAACAACGACAGAGTCTTCAGACTGATTTTGCTGCGGGACCTGAAGAATTGTTTAAACCAGTAACAACAGCAACGAAGGGGATAGAGCGTGCTATACTGGGAGATGATCCTGACGGTAAAAGAAAAGAAGAGGGTCTTATTCCTGTGTTAGAAAAAATAGCAAAAAGAACTAAACAAACAAAAAAATCCTTGCAATCACTTCCTCAGGATATATCAACCGCTTCGAAACGAACATTTAAAGGATTTCAGGAAGAACTAGTTAGTGGACTACCTAAATCAATTATATTTACCGAGAGCGCTAAACAACAAATTCTCAACGAGGATATAGACAATTTAGGTGAATTCGCTGCTAACAGCTATGATTCACAAGAGAAGTTTTTCACGGACAATTATTCGGATTATAGAATGTCACATAATGAATGGGCTGATATAGTGTATGAAATAAATACTGGGAGTTTAGATAGAAGGATGAAAGAATACAGAGACTTCAAAAGAAAATTTCAACTCCAAATAAGACAGCCATACGATGAGAAAAAATTTCTGGGGAGTGGTCTAGTTGGAAACGCTAGCGTTTCATGTCCTGGTAGTGTTCTCAGTGATATATCACGATTAGAGGTTCTTGTAGGAGGGTTCCGAGCCGGAAATAACTCACCGGAAATAATTAATGAAGCAGCTGATATCTGTAGACGATTATTTCAGGGTGGTATCATGGATATCAGCACATATCGAGATTTCATTGGCGAGTTAGTGGAAAGTGGGTATCATAGTGACTGAATTGAAAAGTCATTCGATTAGATAAATAACAATTGAAAAATTGTTTCTGATTTCAAATAATGATCATACACTACAATCATGATAAACCAACCCCGGTCTACGTAGTTAATTCACGGTTTCCGGTTTATAGAGCATACTACGGAGATGGTTTAGGTAATACCATTTTAGGGTTATTTGCGAGAATGGCTCCAAAAGTGATGCCGTTGGCTAAACAATTAGGAATGAAAGCAATTGATGTTATTCGTGATAAGGGTATTGGTGTTGTTGGAGATCTTGCTGGAAAAGCGTTTTCAACTGCGAAGAATCAATTAACATCATTAGTGAAATCACGGATGAAATCCAAAGGATTTTCAAAACCGTTACCGTCTACAGCGGAAATGCCTGCAAGTGTTAGTAGAATTATAAATAACGCAGTAGATGAAAAATTAGCGTCGATGGTTTTAACCCCCGACCAAAGCAATATTGCAAACATGATAGCAGGAAGTGGCTTTAAAAAAACACGATGATGAAATGGGAAATCGCGATTTAGACTCTGATAAATAGAATAAAATGTTCAAACAGTCACGTGATCCAGCATTTGATATAGACGCCCCAGTTGGCAAGGATGATTCTGTACGCGATTATCAATATTACGCCTATCATGCAATAGACTCAAATAGTCGAGCAAGAATTGATCTTCAAGTCCATGATACCAGTAAATACTTTCTACCCTGTGAAGCGTTTATCGAAATCGAAGGAGAACTTGTAACAGCTGCTGATACTCCTGCTGTACCAGCACCGTATCCAGCTGGTACTCAAGTCGGTTTTGTCAATAATGGTATTATGGCGTTATTTGAGAGTGCTAGATATCTCATTGATGGAAAAGAAATCGAGTCGATAGATCGCGATGTTGATGTGGCTACAACAATAATCGGGTTAGCGAGATATTCCGATGATTATACAAGATCAGCAGGACCTTCTATGATGTTTGCAAAGGATAATAAAAATACCGCTGGAGGAAATCAGTTTATTGTAAGACGACCAAAGAATAATGCTGGCACCGCTAATATTGATGCCGAAGATATGATTATAAACAACGATGTTAATTTCAATCTAGGAGCTGCAACACGAAACTCAATGTTGGGAGTAGGGCGTAAATCATTTTCATGCGCGATTCCACTGCATCATATATTTGGATTCTGTAGAAACGTCAGAAAAGTTATCTATGGAGCGAAGCATACAGTATCGCTTGTACGAAAGAGTGATGATAGTGACGCAATCTGGAGGATTCCAGCAGACAATGCAAATCCAAATGCTGATGCCGGTAAAGTCAATTTAACAAAAATATCATTGTGGATGCCAGTGTTGACTCCAGCAATCACCGCAGAAGAACGATTACTATCATTTATGGACCAAGGAGGAAAATCATTACTAAGTTGGCTAACCGTGAGTACAGATGTTAAACAATCAAATATCAACGGGTTATTCACTTGGAACCTAGCATCAAAACAAGGTGTTGCTGCGCCACGTCATATATTTATTGCGTTACAAGATAACGCACGAGTTGGCGATCAACGTTTCAGTCATATGATATTTGATCAATTAGGTGTGAAAGACGTCTCACTGAGAATAAACGGCCAGCAGGAACCATCCGAGGATATACAACTTAATTACACAGAAAATCATATTGCACGAGTTTATCATCGTCTGTTGTCATTTATGGCACGCGATCAAAATGTGGATACTGGTTTGCAAATATCACAATATGATTTTAAAAATCTGTATCCGATCTATTACTTCTCACTGGAACATCTCGATTTGATGAGACAATCTGTTGTTGATATACATTTTAGAGCTAATGTGACTCGTGGTGCTATTGCTGATTATAGAGCGGTTGCTGTCATTCTCAGCGACAAATCAATGCTACTTGAAGGTGTTGGTGGAAGAATGAGAGTGGTAGATGCACCAGTGGAAAACATATAAACGATTTAGAATCAATCTATTATGTATAATGTCATATAGTGTTATTAGTGTTGCGTTAACTCCCGGTCAATTAAAAAAATTGCAATCGGAATCAGCTAAAAAATGTGGAACCACAATCACGTTGAAACCCAACCAAATGACTGGTGGTGCAAATAAACTATCGCTGACAACTCGTCAGGTGAAACATTTCAATGATGCACTAGTAGCAAAAAAGGGTGTTCAGATTACTCTCTCTGCGGCTGCTATCAAAAATATGATTAAAACAGGCGGTATATTCCCGTTGTTAGCTGCAATACCAGCATTGATTGCAGCAGCAGCCCCAGCGGCGGCTAAAGCGGCAGCGTTAGGAGCCGTTGGTACTGCAGCAGGAATGGCACTAAAGAAGGCAACTGGGAAAGGATATAAAAAAAAGGGAAAGGGTCTAAGACTACCAGGAACCCCGTATTCGTGGTACAGCGGAAAGGGTCTAAGACTAGGACCGGTTTATTAATTGGAGAGTCTATGATGGTTCCCATGTCCAATTTTGATTTACTCGATGCTGCTAAAAAACTCGCGATTAAAAACTTCAGAGGTGTCTTTATGAAAGATCAATTACCACATCAACCAAACAGCGTTGAAACCGGAATCATTAATTTAGATAACAGCACCGGACCCGGAACTCACTGGGTTACATACGCTATTGATCCACGTGGGATTGTCTATTTTGATTCATATGGATTAGCCCCACCAAAAGAGTTTTTGCGTTATATAAAAACCCTTCCAATGAAGACTTGGTATTCTACGCTACCAACACAACAAATGAATGACCCACCAATATGTGGCAGCGAAGTATTAAATGTCCTTGATGCTATTTCTAACTCCTTGAGTAACCCAAGCGGAAAACCACCACATGTTGTCGTGAATGAATACACTAGTAATCGCTTTTTAGAGAGAGAAAGAGTTTTACAATAACATGATTGATATTTGGGGGAGATCTTTGAAACCCAAACCCGATGGCACTGCACCCCCTGATTCTATCAAGGATGTAAAAAAACTAATCAAAGATGAAATAGCTGAGACGTTAAATTTAGCAAGTGTTGACCCGAACGAAATAGTTGTATTTCAGGACAAACAGGGTAAATTGAAAAGCAGTGATGTGTCATTGAATGACATTTTGATACGGCAGCGCGACGCCACTGAAAACTCTATTGCGTTGTATTCCAGCGACGGACGACTTAAACCAGGTGCACTTGTGTCTACGATCACCGATAAGATTGATACCCATGACAATGAGTTGAAAAATTCTGTGTTGGAACTAACAACACTTGAATCTAAAATTGAAGAAAACGGAAAACAGTTTATATCATTTCGTAGAAATATCATTGATAAATTTATTGGAACCCCGTTAGATAAAATTGAAATAAAACTCCCTGATATTAAAAAATCCATCGATGAGACAAAAAACTTCATCGAAGCCGTCAAAGGTGATTTTTCGAGGATGATAACAGTCATTGAAAAAACAAAAATTCCTCATGAGAAAACCAACAACGTCGTGTACACAATCCAACACGGATCATTTGCGTGGACACCTACAAACAACAAATTAGATATCACTGCAACAGTTAAGGGTATTTATCGATTAACACTAGTAACACCATTAACTCAATTTAATATATCATCGTCGAGTTCATCCGGGGTTAATAATACGATTTCAACGATCATCGACAAGGATACAACTGAAAAGTTCACTATAACAGCTACTGATAAAAATTTGGCTAAGGTTTCAGTATCATGGTATGTGGAATTCGTAGCGGATTTAAGTAAATAACTAAATCGTTCGGATTTCACAATTGAAAACGCTAGTGTTTTTAAAATAAAAATGATTTCATCAACGCAATGTCGCTATGATCAGGTCAGAGAATTTCAGAATAGACTCAAAACCCTCGCCGAGGAGTATCAAATAAAAATAAAAAAATACCGACGAAGAATCACCGCAATTGATATTACTATGTACTCGGTGTCAAGCGTTCTCGCTGGCGCCGGAATAATACTTGCATCGGTTATAATGATTGCCCCGGTCGTAGTTCCAATTTGCATTTCTGCGGTGGCTACAATCGGGGGTATATCAACCGGGATAGCAAAAAAGATATCATCATGCAGCCAGAGTAAACTGCAGAATTACTTACTTCAATTTCATATTGCATCAACCGCATACTCGCAATTATCATTGATGATATCATCGTCACTCGATAATACAATTATATCAGATAGTGAATTCTCAGCGATGGTCAGTATTTTGATTCAGCGATATCGAAATTAGAGCGACAACATGAGTATAATAACAATGACAACATCGATGGAATCAGAAAACACGAACCCAAAAACCAAAATGATCTCAATAATATCAACCATACCAGATTGTGAGTTCTCAGTGATGGTCAGTATTTATGATTCCTCGATACCAAAATTAGAAATAAATCATGAGTATAATAACAATGACAACACCGCAGGAATTACTTCAACGAGTAGTGGATAACACGAACCCAGTACAAACAAGCATGATATCTATAACATCAACGAAACCCGAGTTTAGTGTGAATTTCCCCTCTCCGGTCCCCGTGAAGGAGATAGCGCTAGCAAAACTACGAGTGTATCACAGTTGGCCTAATATCAGATCAAAATCATTTGGTGGTCAACAACCCAATAATTCTTTAGTGTTTGCAAATAAGAATAAAGATGACGGGACTCCAGACTGGAACGTCGTTTCGATACCAACAGGGTCATACCAAATCGAACAAATCAATGATGAATTCGCGCGTAGAATAAAATCGATTACTGGAAAAGAATCAAAAATCGCTATAACGGTTCATGAGCCGACGCTATCATCCGCAATTGAAATAAACTCAGAAGAATACGTCGTAGATATATATCAGAGTTCTATTAGAACCGTACTAGGATGGCCTGAAAAACCACCCGGTGGAAAAACCGTTGATTTACCAGAACCACAAAAAACTGATTATATCACCGACAGAATAAAACCTGATAATCCAATAAAGAGTTATAAAGAATACAGGATACCTACAGATTTTTTTTATTTCGGATACTACGCAGCTGGAAGAGACAGGATAGGGGATAGAATAGAAGGATATCATTTTGTTAACGAACCTGAAATCATTAAAAATTTCACAGCAATGAATAATGATTTTTCATTGTTGTTAATATCTCTAAAATCCGGCTCTCTCACCCGAGATGAATTTATCAGCGTCGTAAAAACATGCAACAAAATCATCAATGACATGGAAACATTTCATTTGCAAATCATTCAAGTGGTATTAGATGACAATATTCCCCAATCGAGAACAAGATTTGCAACAGACTATAAAATCTCCGTGAATGATATTCCGACATTCAAACTACCAGGATATAACGTACCGGAACTAAAAAAACTTCTCAGTGATGCCATCGATGTTGGTTTTAAAATAATTCATGATGCATGGAAAAAAACAGCATCACAGGAAATAAAAATCCTCAAACATAATAATGATCCAGATGGTGGCGGTAGGCATATCGCTCCGTTCAACGTGAATATATCCTCAGTGATTGCGCTCAATTTAGTATGCGATGTTATCGAAGGAAGCTATCAAATTAATCTCGAACGATCAAATCAAGCTCAGCAGGGATATATTCTTTATTCATTTGCACCAACAGCTCCTCCAGGATACCTGATTATTGAAAATCCAATTAATCCTGTCTACATGCGATGCCATAATAATTCATTAACCAGAATTAATTTCAAACTCACCGACCAGTCAAATAATCTGATTGATTTACAAGAAGAGGTGTTAGCGATTAGTTTGTTTGTGAGATCCTAAAGACTTTCATCATAAAGACTGGATCAAATATTCGGTTAAAATCGTAAAAGAATTATTAACCCATAGCAGCAGAGAGGGTGATGACAACAAGTTGCGAGCAAAATTGATTAAAAAATCGTAAAATCTCCGTTTTCATTTTTTTAGTTAAAATGAGATTTCGTATGGAATACTCGTTAAGATTTCAATCAATTTTTTGTCTGAAAACGTTGTAGGGTTTGCCTCTGAGATATTTTTTTTTGGTTAACATGAGATTATAGGACGGCTCGTTTTAGGATTTCAATCAAATTTTGTCTAAAAACGTTGTAGGGTTCACCCTCTCTGCTGCTGAACCGGTTTTAAAGTATGGTGACGTACTATCCAATGGTGCGCAGCCAATAAACCAAGTATTAACCAAATCCAAGCGGGGTAAAGGGTTTCAACAGCTTTTATCTAAGCCCAACTGATCCATAACATGAAAAACAAAAAAGTCCGTTTTTCATCAAAAGTCATGCTGAAAAAAATGGTGGGAACCGGTTTTAAAGTATGGTGACGTACTATCCAATGGTGCGCAGCCAATAAACCAAGTATTAACCAAATCCAAGCGGGGTAAAGGGTTTCAACAGCTTTTATCTAAGCCCAACTGATCCATAACATGAAAAACAAAAAAGTCCGTTTTTCATCAAAAGTCATGCTGAAAAAAATGGTGGGAACCGGTTTTAAAGTATGGTGACGTACTATCCAATGGTGCGCAGCCAATAAACCAAGTATTAACCAAATCCAAGCGGGGTAAAGGGTTTCAACAGCTTTTATCTAAGCCCAACTGATCCATAACATGAAAAACAAAAAAGTCCGTTTTTCATCAAAAGTCATGCTGAAAAAAATGGTGGGAACCGGTTTTAAAGTATGGTGACGTACTATCCAATGGTGCGCAGCCAATAAACCAAGTATTAACCAAATCCAAGCGGGGTAAAGGGTTTCAACAGCTTTTATCTAAGCCCAACTGATCCATAACATGAAAAACAAAAAAGTCCGTTTTTCATCAAAAGTCATGCTGAAAAAAATGGTGGGAACCGGTTTTAAAGTATGGTGACGTACTATCCAATGGTGCGCAGCCAATAAACCAAGTATTAACCAAATCCAAGCGGGGTAAAGGGTTTCAACAGCTTTTATCTAAGCCCAACTGATCCATAACATGAAAAATAAAAAAGTCCGTTTTTCATCAAAAGTCATGCTGAAAAAATGGTGGGAACCGGTTTTAAAGTATGGTGACGTACTATCCAATGGTGCGCAGCCAATAAACCAAGTATTAACCAAATCCAAGCGGGGTAAAGGGTTTCAACAGCTTTTATCTAAGCCCAACTGATCCATAACATGAAAAACAAAAAAGTCCGTTTTTCATCAAAAGTCATGCTGAAAAAAATGGTGGGAACCGGTTTTAAAGTATGGTGACGTACTATCCAATGGTGCGCAGCCAATAAACCAAGTATTAACCAAATCCAAGCGGGGTAAAGGGTTTCAACAGCTTTTATCTAAGCCCAACTGATGCATAACATGAAAAACAAAAAAGTCCGTTTTTCATCAAAAGTCATGCTGAAAAAAATGGTGGGAACCGGTTTTAAAGTATGGTGACGTACTATCCAATGGTGCGCAGCCAATAAACCAAGTATTAACCAAATCCAAGCGGGGTAAAGGGTTTCAACAGCTTTTATCTAAGCCCAACTGATCCATAACATGAAAAACAAAAAAGTCCGTTTTTCATCAAAAGTCATGCTGAAAAAAATGGTGGGAACCGGTTTTAAAGTATGGTGACGTACTATCCAATGGTGCGCAGCCAATAAACCAAGTATTAACCAAATCCAAGCGGGGTAAAGGGTTTCAACAGCTTTTATCTAAGCCCAACTGATCCATAACATGAAAAACAAAAAAGTCCGTTTTTCATCAAAAGTCATGCTGAAAAAAATGGTGGGAACCGGTTTTAAAGTATGGTGACGTACTATCCAATGGTGCGCAGCCAATAAACCAAGTATTAACCAAATCCAAGCGGGGTAAAGGGTTTCAACAGCTTTTATCTAAGCCCAACTGATCCATAACATGAAAAACAAAAAAGTCCGTTTTTCATCAAAAGTCATGCTGAAAAAAATGGTGGGAACCGGTTTTAAAGTATGGTGACGTACTATCCAATGGTGCGCAGCCAATAAACCAAGTATTAACCAAATCCAAGCGGGGTAAAGGGTTTCAACAGCTTTTATCTAAGCCCAACTGATCCATAACATGAAAAACAAAAAAGTCCGTTTTTCATCAAAAGTCATGCTGAAAAAAATGGTGGGAACCGGTTTTAAAGTATGGTGACGTACTATCCAATGGTGCGCAGCCAATAAACCAAGTATTAACCAAATCCAAGCGGGGTAAAGGGTTTCAACAGCTTTTATCTAAGCCCAACTGATCCATAACATGAAAAACAAAAAAGTCCGTTTTTCATCAAAAGTCATGCTGAAAAAAATAGTGGGAACCGGTTTTAAAGTATGGTGACGTACTATCCAATGGTGCGCAGCCAATAAACCAAGTATTAACCAAATCCAAGCGGGGTAATGGGTTTCAACAGCTTTTATCTAAGCCCAACTGATCCATAACATAAAAAACAAAAAGTCCGTTTTTCATCAAAAGTCATGCTGAAAAAAATGGTGGGAACCGGTTTTAAAGTATGGTGACGTACTATCCAATGGTGCGCAGCCAATAAACCAAGTATTAACCAAATCCAAGCGGGGTAAAGGGTTTCAACAGCTTTTATCTAAGCCCAACTGATGCATAACATGAAAAACAAAAAAGTCCGTTTTCATCAAAAGTCATGCTGAAAAAAATGGTGGGAACCGGTTTTAAAGTATGGTGACGTACTATCCAATGGTGCGCAGCCAATAAACCAAGTATTAACCAAATCCAAGCGGGGTAAAGGGTTTCAACAGCTTTTATCTAAGCCCAACTGATCCATAACATGAAAAACAAAAAAGTCCGTTTTTCATCAAAAGTCATGCTGAAAAAAATGGTGGGAACCGGTTTTAAAGTATGGTGACGTACTATCCAATGGTGCGCAGCCAATAAACCAAGTATTAACCAAATCCAAGCGGGGTAAAGGGTTTCAACAGCTTTTATCTAAGCCCAACTGATCCATAACATGCAAAACAAAAAAGTCCGTTTTTCATCAAAAGTCATGCTGAAAAAAATGGTGGAAACCGGTTTTAAAGTATGGTGACGTACTATCCAATGGTGCGCAGCCAATAAACCAAGTATTAACCAAATCCAAGCGGGGTAAAGGGTTTCAACAGCTTTTATCTAAGCCCAACTGATCCATAACATGAAAAACAAAAAAGTCCGTTTTTCATCAAAAGTCATGCTGAAAAAAATGGTGGGAACCGGTTTTAAAGTATGGTGACGTACTATCCAATGGTGCGCAGCCAATAAACCAAGTATTAACCAAATCCATGCGGGGTAAAGGGTTTCAACAGCTTTTATCTAAGCCCAACTGATCCATAACATGAAAAACAAAAAAGTCCGTTTTTCATCAAAAGTCATGATGAAAAAAATGGTGGGAACCGGTTTTAAAGTATGGTGACGTACTATCCAATGGTGCGCAGCCAATAAACCAAGTATTAACCAAATCCAAGCGGGGTAAAGGGTTTCAACAGCTTTTATCTAAGCCCAACTGATCCATAACATGAAAAACAAAAAAGTCGGTTTTTCATCAAAAGTCATGCTGAAAAAAATGGTGGGAACCGGTTTTAAAGTATGGTGACGTACTATCTAATGGTGCGCAGCCAATAAACCAAGTATTAACCAAATCCAAGCGGGGTAAAGGGTTTCAACAGCTTTTATCTAAGCCCAACTGATGCATAACATGAAAAACAAAAAAGTCCGTTTTTCATCAAAAGTCATGCTGAAAAAAATGGTGGGAACCGGTTTTAAAGTATGGTGACGTACTATCCAATGGTGCGCAGCCAATAAACCAAGTATTAACCAAATCCAAGCGGGGTAAAGGGTTTCAACAGCTTTTATCTAAGCCCAACTGATCCATAACATGAAAAACAAAAAAGTCCGTTTTTCATCAAAAGTCATGCTGAAAAAAATGGTGGGAACCGGTTTTAAAGTATGGTGACGTACTATCCAATGGTGCGCAGCCAATAAACCAAGTATTAACCAAATCCAAGCGGGGTAAAGGGTTTCAACAGCTTTTATCTAAGCCCAACTGATCCATAACATGAAAAACAAAAAAGTCCGTTTTTCATCAAAAGTCATGCTGAAAAAAATGGTGGGAACCGGTTTTAAAGTATGGTGACGTACTATCCAATGGTGCGCAGCCAATAAACCAAGTATTAACCAAATCCAAGCGGGGTAAAGGGTTTCAACAGCTTTTATCTAAGCCCAACTGATCCATAACATGAAAAACAAAAAAGTCCGTTTTTCATCAAAAGTCATGCTGAAAAAAATGGTGGGAACCGGTTTTAAAGTATGGTGACGTACTATCCAATGGTGCGCAGCCAATAAACCAAGTATTAACCAAATCCAAGCGGTGTAAAGGGTTTCAACAGCTTTTATCTAAGTCCAACTGATCCATAACATGAAAAACAAAAAAGTCCGTTTTTCATCAAAAGTCATGCTGAAAAAAATGGTGGGAACCGGTTTTAAAGTATGGTGACGTACTATCCAATGGTGCGCAGCCAATAAACCAAGTATTAACCAAATCCAAGCGGGGTAAAGGGTTTCAACAGCTTTTATCTAAGCCCAACTGATCCATAACATGAAAAACAAAAAAGTCCGTTTTTCATCAAAAGTCATGCTGAAAAAAATGGTGGGAACCGGTTTTAAAGTATGGTGACGTACTATCCAATGGTGCGCAGCCAATAAACCAAGTATTAACCAAATCCAAGCGGGGTAAAGGGTTTCAACAGCTTTTATCTAAGCCAGCCCAACTGATCCATAACATGAAAAACAAAAAAGTCCGTTTTTCATCAAAAGTCATGCTGAAAAAAATGGTGGGAACCGGTTTTAAAGTATGGTGACGTACTATCCAATGGTGCGCAGCCAATAAACCAAGTATTAACCAAATCCAAGCGGGGTAAAGGGTTTCAACAGCTTTTATCTAAGCCCAACTGATCCATAACATGAAAAACAAAAAAGTCCGTTTTTCATCAAAAGTCATGCTGAAAAAAATGGTGGGAACCGGTTTTAAAGTATGGTGACGTACTATCCAATGGTGCGCAGCCAATAAACCAAGTATTAACCAAATCCAAGCGGGGTAAAGGGTTTCAACAGCTTTTATCTAAGCCCAACTGATCCATAACATGAAAAACAAAAAAGTCCGTTTTTCATCAAAAGTCATGCTGAACAAAATGGTGGGAACCGGTTTTAAAGTATGGTGACGTACTTCTCCAATGGTGCGCAGCCAATAAACCAAGTATTAACCAAATCCAAGCGGGGTAAAGGGTTTCAACAGCTTTTATCTAAGCCCAACTGATCCATAACATGAAAAACAAAAAAGTCCGTTTTTCATCAAAAGTCATGCTGAAAAAAATGGTGGGAACCGGTTTTAAAGTATGGTGACGTACTATCCAATGGTGCGCAGCCAATAAACCAAGTATTAACCAAATCCAAGCGGGGTAAAGGGTTTCAACAGCTTTTATCTAAGCCCAACTGATCCATAACATGAAAAACAAAAAAGTCCGTTTTTCATCAAAAGTCATGCTGAAAAAAATGGTGGGAACCGGTTTTAAAGTATGGTGACGTACTATCCAATGGTGCGCAGCCAATAAACCAAGTATTAACCAAATCCAAGCGGGGTAAAGGGTTTCAACAGCTTTTATCTAAGCCCAACTGATCCATAACATGAAAAACAAAAAAGTCCGTTTTTCATCAAAAGTCATGCTGAAAAAAATGGTGGGAACCGGTTTTAAAGTATGGTGACGTACTATCCAATGGTGCGCAGCCAATAAACCAAGTATTAACCAAATCCAAGCGGGGTAAAGGGTTTCAACAGCTTTTATCTAAGCCCAACTGATCCATAACATGAAAAACAAAAAAGTCCGTTTTTCATCAAAAGTCATGCTGAAAAAAATGGTGGGAACCGGTTTTAAAGTATGGTGACGTACTATCCAATGGTGCGCAGCCAATAAACCAAGTATTAACCAAATCCAAGCGGGGTAAAGGGTTTCAACAGCTTTTATCTAAGCCCAACTGATCCATAACATGAAAAACAAAAAAGTCCGTTTTTCATCAAAAGTCATGCTGAAAAAAATGGTGGGAACCGGTTTTAAAGTATGGTGACGTACTATCCAATGGTGCGCAGCCAATAAACCAAGTATTAACCAAATCCAAGCGGGGTAAAGGGTTTCAACAGCTTTTATCTAAGCCCAACTGATCCATAACATGAAAAACAAAAAAGTCCGTTTTTCATCAAAAGTCATGCTGAAAAAAATGGTGGGAACCGGTTTTAAAGTATGGTGACGTACTATCCAATGGTGCGCAGCCAATAAACCAAGTATTAACCAAATCCAAGCGGGGTAAAGGGTTTCAACAGCTTTTATCTAAGCCCAACTGATCCATAACATGAAAAACAAAAAAGTCCGTTTTTCATCAAAAGTCATGCTGAAAAAAATGGTGGGAACCGGTTTTAAAGTATGGTGACGTACTATCCAATGGTGCGCAGCCAATAAACCAAGTATTAACCAAATCCAAGCGGGGTAAAGGGTTTCAACAGCTTTTATCTAAGCCCAACTGATCCATAACATGAAAAACAAAAAAGTCCGTTTTTCATCAAAAGTCATGCTGAAAAAAATGGTGGGAACCGGTTTTAAAGTATGGTGACGTACTATCCAATGGTGCGCAGCCAATAAACCAAGTATTAACCAAATCCAAGCGGGGTAAAGGGTTTCAACAGCTTTTATCTAAGCCCAACTGATCCATAACATGAAAAACAAAAAAGTCCGTTTTTCATCAAAAGTCATGCTGAAAAAAATGGTGGGAACCGGTTTTAAAGTATGGTGACGTACTATCCAATGGTGCGCAGCCAATAAACCAAGTATTAACCAAATCCAAGCGGGGTAAAGGGTTTCAACAGCTTTTATCTAAGCCCAACTGATCCATAACATGAAAAACAAAAAAGTCCGTTTTTCATCAAAAGTCATGCTGAAAAAAATGGTGGGAACCGGTTTTAAAGTATGGTGACGTACTATCCAATGGTGCGCAGCCAATAAACCAAGTATTAACCAAATCCAAGCGGGGTAAAGGGTTTCAACAGCTTTTATCTAAGCCCAACTGATCCATAACATGAAAAACAAAAAAGTCCGTTTTTCATCAAAAGTCATGCTGAAAAAAATGGTGGGAACCGGTTTTAAAGTATGGTGACGTACTATCCAATGGTGCGCAGCCAATAAACCAAGTATTAACCAAATCCAAGCGGGGTAAAGGGTTTCAACAGCTTTTATCTAAGCCCAACTGATCCATAACATGAAAAACAAAAAAGTCCGTTTTTCATCAAAAGTCATGCTGAAAAAAATGGTGGGAACCGGTTTTAAAGTATGGTGACGTACTATCCAATGGTGCGCAGCCAATAAACCAAGTATTAACCAAATCCAAGCGGGGTAAAGGGTTTCAACAGCTTTTATCTAAGCCCAACTGATCCATAACATGAAAAACAAAAAAGTCCGTTTTTCATCAAAAGTCATGCTGAAAAAAATGGTGGGAACCGGTTTTAAAGTATGGTGACGTACTATCCAATGGTGCGCAGCCAATAAACCAAGTATTAACCAAATCCAAGCGGGGTAAAGGGTTTCAACAGCTTTTATCTAAGCCCAACTGATCCATAACATGAAAAACAAAAAAGTCCGTTTTTCATCAAAAGTCATGCTGAAAAAAATGGTGGGAACCGGTTTTAAAGTATGGTGACGTACTATCCAATGGTGCGCAGCCAATAAACCAAGTATTAACCAAATCCAAGCGGGGTAAAGGGTTTCAACAGCTTTTATCTAAGCCCAACTGATCCATAACATGAAAAACAAAAAAGTCCGTTTTTCATCAAAAGTCATGCTGAAAAAAATGGTGGGAACCGGTTTTAAAGTATGGTGACGTACTATCCAATGGTGCGCAGCCAATAAACCAAGTATTAACCAAATCCAAGCGGGGTAAAGGGTTTCAACAGCTTTTATCTAAGCCCAACTGATCCATAACATGAAAAACAAAAAAGTCCGTTTTTCATCAAAAGTCATGCTGAAAAAAATGGTGGGAACCGGTTTTAAAGTATGGTGACGTACTATCCAATGGTGCGCAGCCAATAAACCAAGTATTAACCAAATCCAAGCGGGGTAAAGGGTTTCAACAGCTTTTATCTAAGCCCAACTGATCCATAACATGAAAAACAAAAAAGTCCGTTTTTCATCAAAAGTCATGCTGAAAAAAATGGTGGGAACCGGTTTTAAAGTATGGTGACGTACTATCCAATGGTGCGCAGCCAATAAACCAAGTATTAACCAAATCCAAGCGGGGTAAAGGGTTTCAACAGCTTTTATCTAAGCCCAACTGATCCATAACATGAAAAACAAAAAAGTCCGTTTTTCATCAAAAGTCATGCTGAAAAAAATGGTGGGAACCGGTTTTAAAGTATGGTGACGTACTATCCAATGGTGCGCAGCCAATAAACCAAGTATTAACCAAATCCAAGCGGGGTAAAGGGTTTCAACAGCTTTTATCTAAGCCCAACTGATCCATAACATGAAAAACAAAAAAGTCCGTTTTTCATCAAAAGTCATGCTGAAAAAAATGGTGGGAACCGGTTTTAAAGTATGGTGACGTACTATCCAATGGTGCGCAGCCAATAAACCAAGTATTAACCAAATCCAAGCGGGGTAAAGGGTTTCAACAGCTTTTATCTAAGCCCAACTGATCCATAACATGAAAAACAAAAAAGTCCGTTTTTCATCAAAAGTCATGCTGAAAAAAATGGTGGGAACCGGTTTTAAAGTATGGTGACGTACTATCCAATGGTGCGCAGCCAATAAACCAAGTATTAACCAAATCCAAGCGGGGTAAAGGGTTTCAACAGCTTTTATCTAAGCCCAACTGATCCATAACATGAAAAACAAAAAAGTCCGTTTTTCATCAAAAGTCATGCTGAAAAAAATGGTGGGAACCGGTTTTAAAGTATGGTGACGTACTATCCAATGGTGCGCAGCCAATAAACCAAGTATTAACCAAATCCAAGCGGGGTAAAGGGTTTCAACAGCTTTTATCTAAGCCCAACTGATCCATAACATGAAAAACAAAAAAGTCCGTTTTTCATCAAAAGTCATGCTGAAAAAAATGGTGGGAACCGGTTTTAAAGTATGGTGACGTACTATCCAATGGTGCGCAGCCAATAAACCAAGTATTAACCAAATCCAAGCGGGGTAAAGGGTTTCAACAGCTTTTATCTAAGCCCAACTGATCCATAACATGAAAAACAAAAAAGTCCGTTTTTCATCAAAAGTCATGCTGAAAAAAATGGTGGGAACCGGTTTTAAAGTATGGTGACGTACTATCCAATGGTGCGCAGCCAATAAACCAAGTATTAACCAAATCCAAGCGGGGTAAAGGGTTTCAACAGCTTTTATCTAAGCCCAACTGATCCATAACATGAAAAACAAAAAAGTCCGTTTTTCATCAAAAGTCATGCTGAAAAAAATGGTGGGAACCGGTTTTAAAGTATGGTGACGTACTATCCAATGGTGCGCAGCCAATAAACCAAGTATTAACCAAATCCAAGCGGGGTAAAGGGTTTCAACAGCTTTTATCTAAGCCCAACTGATCCATAACATGAAAAACAAAAAAGTCCGTTTTTCATCAAAAGTCATGCTGAAAAAAATGGTGGGAACCGGTTTTAAAGTATGGTGACGTACTATCCAATGGTGCGCAGCCAATAAACCAAGTATTAACCAAATCCAAGCGGGGTAAAGGGTTTCAACAGCTTTTATCTAAGCCCAACTGATCCATAACATGAAAAACAAAAAAGTCCGTTTTTCATCAAAAGTCATGCTGAAAAAAATGGTGGGAACCGGTTTTAAAGTATGGTGACGTACTATCCAATGGTGCGCAGCCAATAAACCAAGTATTAACCAAATCCAAGCGGGGTAAAGGGTTTCAACAGCTTTTATCTAAGCCCAACTGATCCATAACATGAAAAACAAAAAAGTCCGTTTTTCATCAAAAGTCATGCTGAAAAAAATGGTGGGAACCGGTTTTAAAGTATGGTGACGTACTATCCAATGGTGCGCAGCCAATAAACCAAGTATTAACCAAATCCAAGCGGGGTAAAGGGTTTCAACAGCTTTTATCTAAGCCCAACTGATCCATAACATGAAAAACAAAAAAGTCCGTTTTTCATCAAAAGTCATGCTGAAAAAAATGGTGGGAACCGGTTTTAAAGTATGGTGACGTACTATCCAATGGTGCGCAGCCAATAAACCAAGTATTAACCAAATCCAAGCGGGGTAAAGGGTTTCAACAGCTTTTATCTAAGCCCAACTGATCCATAACATGAAAAACAAAAAAGTCCGTTTTTCATCAAAAGTCATGCTGAAAAAAATGGTGGGAACCGGTTTTAAAGTATGGTGACGTACTATCCAATGGTGCGCAGCCAATAAACCAAGTATTAACCAAATCCAAGCGGGGTAAAGGGTTTCAACAGCTTTTATCTAAGCCCAACTGATCCATAACATGAAAAACAAAAAAGTCCGTTTTTCATCAAAAGTCATGCTGAAAAAAATGGTGGGAACCGGTTTTAAAGTATGGTGACGTACTATCCAATGGTGCGCAGCCAATAAACCAAGTATTAACCAAATCCAAGCGGGGTAAAGGGTTTCAACAGCTTTTATCTAAGCCCAACTGATCCATAACATGAAAAACAAAAAAGTCCGTTTTTCATCAAAAGTCATGCTGAAAAAAATGGTGGGAACCGGTTTTAAAGTATGGTGACGTACTATCCAATGGTGCGCAGCCAATAAACCAAGTATTAACCAAATCCAAGCGGGGTAAAGGGTTTCAACAGCTTTTATCTAAGCCCAACTGATCCATAACATGAAAAACAAAAAAGTCCGTTTTTCATCAAAAGTCATGCTGAAAAAAATGGTGGGAACCGGTTTTAAAGTATGGTGACGTACTATCCAATGGTGCGCAGCCAATAAACCAAGTATTAACCAAATCCAAGCGGGGTAAAGGGTTTCAACAGCTTTTATCTAAGCCCAACTGATCCATAACATGAAAAACAAAAAAGTCCGTTTTTCATCAAAAGTCATGCTGAAAAAAATGGTGGGAACCGGTTTTAAAGTATGGTGACGTACTATCCAATGGTGCGCAGCCAATAAACCAAGTATTAACCAAATCCAAGCGGGGTAAAGGGTTTCAACAGCTTTTATCTAAGCCCAACTGATCCATAACATGAAAAACAAAAAAGTCCGTTTTTCATCAAAAGTCATGCTGAAAAAAATGGTGGGAACCGGTTTTAAAGTATGGTGACGTACTATCCAATGGTGCGCAGCCAATAAACCAAGTATTAACCAAATCCAAGCGGGGTAAAGGGTTTCAACAGCTTTTATCTAAGCCCAACTGATCCATAACATGAAAAACAAAAAAGTCCGTTTTTCATCAAAAGTCATGCTGAAAAAAATGGTGGGAACCGGTTTTAAAGTATGGTGACGTACTATCCAATGGTGCGCAGCCAATAAACCAAGTATTAACCAAATCCAAGCGGGGTAAAGGGTTTCAACAGCTTTTATCTAAGCCCAACTGATCCATAACATGAAAAACAAAAAAGTCCGTTTTTCATCAAAAGTCATGCTGAAAAAAATGGTGGGAACCGGTTTTAAAGTATGGTGACGTACTATCCAATGGTGCGCAGCCAATAAACCAAGTATTAACCAAATCCAAGCGGGGTAAAGGGTTTCAACAGCTTTTATCTAAGCCCAACTGATCCATAACATGAAAAACAAAAAAGTCCGTTTTTCATCAAAAGTCATGCTGAAAAAAATGGTGGGAACCGGTTTTAAAGTATGGTGACGTACTATCCAATGGTGCGCAGCCAATAAACCAAGTATTAACCAAATCCAAGCGGGGTAAAGGGTTTCAACAGCTTTTATCTAAGCCCAACTGATCCATAACATGAAAAACAAAAAAGTCCGTTTTTCATCAAAAGTCATGCTGAAAAAAATGGTGGGAACCGGTTTTAAAGTATGGTGACGTACTATCCAATGGTGCGCAGCCAATAAACCAAGTATTAACCAAATCCAAGCGGGGTAAAGGGTTTCAACAGCTTTTATCTAAGCCCAACTGATCCATAACATGAAAAACAAAAAAGTCCGTTTTTCATCAAAAGTCATGCTGAAAAAAATGGTGGGAACCGGTTTTAAAGTATGGTGACGTACTATCCAATGGTGCGCAGCCAATAAACCAAGTATTAACCAAATCCAAGCGGGGTAAAGGGTTTCAACAGCTTTTATCTAAGCCCAACTGATCCATAACATGAAAAACAAAAAAGTCCGTTTTTCATCAAAAGTCATGCTGAAAAAAATGGTGGGAACCGGTTTTAAAGTATGGTGACGTACTATCCAATGGTGCGCAGCCAATAAACCAAGTATTAACCAAATCCAAGCGGGGTAAAGGGTTTCAACAGCTTTTATCTAAGCCCAACTGATCCATAACATGAAAAACAAAAAAGTCCGTTTTTCATCAAAAGTCATGCTGAAAAAAATGGTGGGAACCGGTTTTAAAGTATGGTGACGTACTATCCAATGGTGCGCAGCCAATAAACCAAGTATTAACCAAATCCAAGCGGGGTAAAGGGTTTCAACAGCTTTTATCTAAGCCCAACTGATCCATAACATGAAAAACAAAAAAGTCCGTTTTTCATCAAAAGTCATGCTGAAAAAAATGGTGGGAACCGGTTTTAAAGTATGGTGACGTACTATCCAATGGTGCGCAGCCAATAAACCAAGTATTAACCAAATCCAAGCGGGGTAAAGGGTTTCAACAGCTTTTATCTAAGCCCAACTGATCCATAACATGAAAAACAAAAAAGTCCGTTTTTCATCAAAAGTCATGCTGAAAAAAATGGTGGGAACCGGTTTTAAAGTATGGTGACGTACTATCCAATGGTGCGCAGCCAATAAACCAAGTATTAACCAAATCCAAGCGGGGTAAAGGGTTTCAACAGCTTTTATCTAAGCCCAACTGATCCATAACATGAAAAACAAAAAAGTCCGTTTTTCATCAAAAGTCATGCTGAAAAAAATGGTGGGAACCGGTTTTAAAGTATGGTGACGTACTATCCAATGGTGCGCAGCCAATAAACCAAGTATTAACCAAATCCAAGCGGGGTAAAGGGTTTCAACAGCTTTTATCTAAGCCCAACTGATCCATAACATGAAAAACAAAAAAGTCCGTTTTTCATCAAAAGTCATGCTGAAAAAAATGGTGGGAACCGGTTTTAAAGTATGGTGACGTACTATCCAATGGTGCGCAGCCAATAAACCAAGTATTAACCAAATCCAAGCGGGGTAAAGGGTTTCAACAGCTTTTATCTAAGCCCAACTGATCCATAACATGAAAAACAAAAAAGTCCGTTTTTCATCAAAAGTCATGCTGAAAAAAATGGTGGGAACCGGTTTTAAAGTATGGTGACGTACTATCCAATGGTGCGCAGCCAATAAACCAAGTATTAACCAAATCCAAGCGGGGTAAAGGGTTTCAACAGCTTTTATCTAAGCCCAACTGATCCATAACATGAAAAACAAAAAAGTCCGTTTTTCATCAAAAGTCATGCTGAAAAAAATGGTGGGAACCGGTTTTAAAGTATGGTGACGTACTATCCAATGGTGCGCAGCCAATAAACCAAGTATTAACCAAATCCAAGCGGGGTAAAGGGTTTCAACAGCTTTTATCTAAGCCCAACTGATCCATAACATGAAAAACAAAAAAGTCCGTTTTTCATCAAAAGTCATGCTGAAAAAAATGGTGGGAACCGGTTTTAAAGTATGGTGACGTACTATCCAATGGTGCGCAGCCAATAAACCAAGTATTAACCAAATCCAAGCGGGGTAAAGGGTTTCAACAGCTTTTATCTAAGCCCAACTGATCCATAACATGAAAAACAAAAAAGTCCGTTTTTCATCAAAAGTCATGCTGAAAAAAATGGTGGGAACCGGTTTTAAAGTATGGTGACGTACTATCCAATGGTGCGCAGCCAATAAACCAAGTATTAACCAAATCCAAGCGGGGTAAAGGGTTTCAACAGCTTTTATCTAAGCCCAACTGATCCATAACATGAAAAACAAAAAAGTCCGTTTTTCATCAAAAGTCATGCTGAAAAAAATGGTGGGAACCGGTTTTAAAGTATGGTGACGTACTATCCAATGGTGCGCAGCCAATAAACCAAGTATTAACCAAATCCAAGCGGGGTAAAGGGTTTCAACAGCTTTTATCTAAGCCCAACTGATCCATAACATGAAAAACAAAAAAGTCCGTTTTTCATCAAAAGTCATGCTGAAAAAAATGGTGGGAACCGGTTTTAAAGTATGGTGACGTACTATCCAATGGTGCGCAGCCAATAAACCAAGTATTAACCAAATCCAAGCGGGGTAAAGGGTTTCAACAGCTTTTATCTAAGCCCAACTGATCCATAACATGAAAAACAAAAAAGTCCGTTTTTCATCAAAAGTCATGCTGAAAAAAATGGTGGGAACCGGTTTTAAAGTATGGTGACGTACTATCCAATGGTGCGCAGCCAATAAACCAAGTATTAACCAAATCCAAGCGGGGTAAAGGGTTTCAACAGCTTTTATCTAAGCCCAACTGATCCATAACATGAAAAACAAAAAAGTCCGTTTTTCATCAAAAGTCATGCTGAAAAAAATGGTGGGAACCGGTTTTAAAGTATGGTGACGTACTATCCAATGGTGCGCAGCCAATAAACCAAGTATTAACCAAATCCAAGCGGGGTAAAGGGTTTCAACAGCTTTTATCTAAGCCCAACTGATCCATAACATGAAAAACAAAAAAGTCCGTTTTTCATCAAAAGTCATGCTGAAAAAAATGGTGGGAACCGGTTTTAAAGTATGGTGACGTACTATCCAATGGTGCGCAGCCAATAAACCAAGTATTAACCAAATCCAAGCGGGGTAAAGGGTTTCAACAGCTTTTATCTAAGCCCAACTGATCCATAACATGAAAAACAAAAAAGTCCGTTTTTCATCAAAAGTCATGCTGAAAAAAATGGTGGGAACCGGTTTTAAAGTATGGTGACGTACTATCCAATGGTGCGCAGCCAATAAACCAAGTATTAACCAAATCCAAGCGGGGTAAAGGGTTTCAACAGCTTTTATCTAAGCCCAACTGATCCATAACATGAAAAACAAAAAAGTCCGTTTTTCATCAAAAGTCATGCTGAAAAAAATGGTGGGAACCGGTTTTAAAGTATGGTGACGTACTATCCAATGGTGCGCAGCCAATAAACCAAGTATTAACCAAATCCAAGCGGGGTAAAGGGTTTCAACAGCTTTTATCTAAGCCCAACTGATCCATAACATGAAAAACAAAAAAGTCCGTTTTTCATCAAAAGTCATGCTGAAAAAAATGGTGGGAACCGGTTTTAAAGTATGGTGACGTACTATCCAATGGTGCGCAGCCAATAAACCAAGTATTAACCAAATCCAAGCGGGGTAAAGGGTTTCAACAGCTTTTATCTAAGCCCAACTGATCCATAACATGAAAAACAAAAAAGTCCGTTTTTCATCAAAAGTCATGCTGAAAAAAATGGTGGGAACCGGTTTTAAAGTATGGTGACGTACTATCCAATGGTGCGCAGCCAATAAACCAAGTATTAACCAAATCCAAGCGGGGTAAAGGGTTTCAACAGCTTTTATCTAAGCCCAACTGATCCATAACATGAAAAACAAAAAAGTCCGTTTTTCATCAAAAGTCATGCTGAAAAAAATGGTGGGAACCGGTTTTAAAGTATGGTGACGTACTATCCAATGGTGCGCAGCCAATAAACCAAGTATTAACCAAATCCAAGCGGGGTAAAGGGTTTCAACAGCTTTTATCTAAGCCCAACTGATCCATAACATGAAAAACAAAAAAGTCCGTTTTTCATCAAAAGTCATGCTGAAAAAAATGGTGGGAACCGGTTTTAAAGTATGGTGACGTACTATCCAATGGTGCGCAGCCAATAAACCAAGTATTAACCAAATCCAAGCGGGGTAAAGGGTTTCAACAGCTTTTATCTAAGCCCAACTGATCCATAACATGAAAAACAAAAAAGTCCGTTTTTCATCAAAAGTCATGCTGAAAAAAATGGTGGGAACCGGTTTTAAAGTATGGTGACGTACTATCCAATGGTGCGCAGCCAATAAACCAAGTATTAACCAAATCCAAGCGGGGTAAAGGGTTTCAACAGCTTTTATCTAAGCCCAACTGATCCATAACATGAAAAACAAAAAAGTCCGTTTTTCATCAAAAGTCATGCTGAAAAAAATGGTGGGAACCGGTTTTAAAGTATGGTGACGTACTATCCAATGGTGCGCAGCCAATAAACCAAGTATTAACCAAATCCAAGCGGGGTAAAGGGTTTCAACAGCTTTTATCTAAGCCCAACTGATCCATAACATGAAAAACAAAAAAGTCCGTTTTTCATCAAAAGTCATGCTGAAAAAAATGGTGGGAACCGGTTTTAAAGTATGGTGACGTACTATCCAATGGTGCGCAGCCAATAAACCAAGTATTAACCAAATCCAAGCGGGGTAAAGGGTTTCAACAGCTTTTATCTAAGCCCAACTGATCCATAACATGAAAAACAAAAAAGTCCGTTTTTCATCAAAAGTCATGCTGAAAAAAATGGTGGGAACCGGTTTTAAAGTATGGTGACGTACTATCCAATGGTGCGCAGCCAATAAACCAAGTATTAACCAAATCCAAGCGGGGTAAAGGGTTTCAACAGCTTTTATCTAAGCCCAACTGATCCATAACATGAAAAACAAAAAAGTCCGTTTTTCATCAAAAGTCATGCTGAAAAAAATGGTGGGAACCGGTTTTAAAGTATGGTGACGTACTATCCAATGGTGCGCAGCCAATAAACCAAGTATTAACCAAATCCAAGCGGGGTAAAGGGTTTCAACAGCTTTTATCTAAGCCCAACTGATCCATAACATGAAAAACAAAAAAGTCCGTTTTTCATCAAAAGTCATGCTGAAAAAAATGGTGGGAACCGGTTTTAAAGTATGGTGACGTACTATCCAATGGTGCGCAGCCAATAAACCAAGTATTAACCAAATCCAAGCGGGGTAAAGGGTTTCAACAGCTTTTATCTAAGCCCAACTGATCCATAACATGAAAAACAAAAAAGTCCGTTTTTCATCAAAAGTCATGCTGAAAAAAATGGTGGGAACCGGTTTTAAAGTATGGTGACGTACTATCCAATGGTGCGCAGCCAATAAACCAAGTATTAACCAAATCCAAGCGGGGTAAAGGGTTTCAACAGCTTTTATCTAAGCCCAACTGATCCATAACATGAAAAACAAAAAAGTCCGTTTTTCATCAAAAGTCATGCTGAAAAAAATGGTGGGAACCGGTTTTAAAGTATGGTGACGTACTATCCAATGGTGCGCAGCCAATAAACCAAGTATTAACCAAATCCAAGCGGGGTAAAGGGTTTCAACAGCTTTTATCTAAGCCCAACTGATCCATAACATGAAAAACAAAAAAGTCCGTTTTTCATCAAAAGTCATGCTGAAAAAAATGGTGGGAACCGGTTTTAAAGTATGGTGACGTACTATCCAATGGTGCGCAGCCAATAAACCAAGTATTAACCAAATCCAAGCGGGGTAAAGGGTTTCAACAGCTTTTATCTAAGCCCAACTGATCCATAACATGAAAAACAAAAAAGTCCGTTTTTCATCAAAAGTCATGCTGAAAAAAATGGTGGGAACCGGTTTTAAAGTATGGTGACGTACTATCCAATGGTGCGCAGCCAATAAACCAAGTATTAACCAAATCCAAGCGGGGTAAAGGGTTTCAACAGCTTTTATCTAAGCCCAACTGATCCATAACATGAAAAACAAAAAAGTCCGTTTTTCATCAAAAGTCATGCTGAAAAAAATGGTGGGAACCGGTTTTAAAGTATGGGTGACGTACTATCCAATGGTGCGCAGCCAATAAACCAAGTATTAACCAAATCCAAGCGGGTAAAGGGTTTCAACAGCTTTTATCTAAGCCCAACTGATCCATAACATGAAAAACAAAAAAGTCCGTTTTTCATCAAAAGTCATGCTGAAAAAATGGTGGGAACCGGTTTTAAAGTATGGTGACGTACTATCCAATGGTGCGCAGCCAATAAACCAAGTATTAACCAAATCCAAGCGGGGTAAAGGGTTTCAACAGCTTTTATCTAAGCCCAACTGATCCATAACATGAAAAACAAAAAAGTCCGTTTTTCATCAAAAGTCATGCTGAAAAAAATGGTGGGAACCGGTTTTAAAGTATGGTGACGTACTATCCAATGGTGCGCAGCCAATAAACCAAGTATTAACCAAATCCAAGCGGGGTAAAGGGTTTCAACAGCTTTTATCTAAGCCCAACTGATCCATAACATGAAAAACAAAAAAGTCCGTTTTTCATCAAAAGTCATGCTGAAAAAAATGGTGGGAACCGGTTTTAAAGTATGGTGACGTACTATCCAATGGTGCGCAGCCAATAAACCAAGTATTAACCAAATCCAAGCGGGGTAAAGGGTTTCAACAGCTTTTATCTAAGCCCAACTGATCCATAACATGAAAAACAAAAAAGTCCGTTTTTCATCAAAAGTCATGCTGAAAAAAATGGTGGGAACCGGTTTTAAAGTATGGTGACGTACTATCCAATGGTGCGCAGCCAATAAACCAAGTATTAACCAAATCCAAGCGGGGTAAAGGGTTTCAACAGCTTTTATCTAAGCCCAACTGATCCATAACATGAAAAACAAAAAAGTCCGTTTTTCATCAAAAGTCATGCTGAAAAAAATGGTGGGAACCGGTTTTAAAGTATGGTGACGTACTATCCAATGGTGCGCAGCCAATAAACCAAGTATTAACCAAATCCAAGCGGGGTAAAGGGTTTCAACAGCTTTTATCTAAGCCCAACTGATCCATAACATGAAAAACAAAAAAGTCCGTTTTTCATCAAAAGTCATGCTGAAAAAAATGGTGGGAACCGGTTTTAAAGTATGGTGACGTACTATCCAATGGTGCGCAGCCAATAAACCAAGTATTAACCAAATCCAAGCGGGGTAAAGGGTTTCAACAGCTTTTATCTAAGCCCAACTGATCCATAACATGAAAAACAAAAAAGTCCGTTTTTCATCAAAAGTCATGCTGAAAAAAATGGTGGGAACCGGTTTAAAGTATGGTGACGTACTATCCAATGGTGCGCAGCCAATAAACCAAGTATTAACCAAATCCAAGCGGGGTAAAGGGTTTCAACAGCTTTTATCTAAGCCCAACTGATCCATAACATGAAAAACAAAAAAGTCCGTTTTTCATCAAAAGTCATGCTGAAAAAAATGGTGGGAACCGGTTTTAAAGTATGGTGACGTACTATCCAATGGTGCGCAGCCAATAAACCAAGTATTAACCAAATCCAAGCGGGGTAAAGGGTTTCAACAGCTTTTATCTAAGCCCAACTGATCCATAACATGAAAAACAAAAAAGTCCGTTTTTCATCAAAAGTCATGCTGAAAAAAATGGTGGGAACCGGTTTTTAAAGTATGGTGACGTACTATCCAATGGTGCGCAGCCAATAAACCAAGTATTAACCAAATCCAAGCGGGGTAAAGGGTTTCAACAGCTTTTATCTAAGCCCAACTGATCCATAACATGAAAAACAAAAAAGTCCGTTTTTCATCAAAAGTCATGCTGAAAAAAATGGTGGGAACCGGTTTTAAAGTATGGTGACGTACTATCCAATGGTGCGCAGCCAATAAACCAAGTATTAACCAAATCCAAGCGGGGTAAAGGGTTTCAACAGCTTTTATCTAAGCCCAACTGATCCATAACATGAAAAACAA